>VZRZ01001699.1:265495-280619 GCA_013398175.1 Climacteris rufus | reverse complement strand
GTGGCTCCGCCCGGGCTGCGTCCCACCCGCCCCCGACGGGACTGCCGGGGCCCGGGGCCGCGCGTTCCCCGCAGCGAGAGACGATGGGCTGGGATGCCCCCGACACTTCCAATTCACCGCCTCTTACAGAAAGGGTTTGGCGGTTAGCTGCAGTTGTGCTTTGGAGTTTTGGTTCTTTTTTGGTTTTTTGGTTGTTTTTTTTTGGGGTGGGGGGGAGGTCCGTTTGGTTTTTATTGCGTAGACCCGTAGATATCTTCTTAATTATCTAAAACATAGACAAACATCTGTCCATGGATATGGACAGATTTGTTCTGTGAGCATTGGAAACAAGCCGACCACACATGAAATCAAGCCCAGTTGAAATGCAGAAGAAACTACCACTTTATACTCTACATTTTACTGTTTGATAACACCAGTTGTTGTCTACATTCAGCAATATGTTGCAGGAATGTTGACCCGATGGGCTGAAATCGTTTTGATGCCTATCAGAATCTCTTACTTGTAAAAGGAACATGCAGGATTTTTGTGCCAGAAAACTGCGGAGGAACAAAGCTCACTAGTTGTAGTTCATCCTGCGGTTTGTAGTAAAGCTGCAGATGGAGTCATAAATTGTCATTTAATGATTTAGGTACAGTAGCAAGAAATCCAGAATTCTGTTTGAAAAACTATTGTTTCTAATTGATTCTCTATCTTCATATCCTAGCACTGACCCAGAATGAACTGTGTATTATTTTAAATATATTATTATTATATTATATTATATTATATTATATTATATTATATTATATTATATTATATTATATTATATTACTGTATATTATTTTAAATTACAGAAGAGTAGTAGGGGAGTGGGAAATTTTCTGCAGCTGCCAAAATTGTCAAGTATGCACTACAGAAACAGGAGTTGAGCACAGCTAGGCACACTTAAGGTGTTTAAACTGAGTCACCTTAGTTATTCCACAATCATATGTGACTGTTGTACTTTTATAAATATGTACAGCAATCTACAGTGTTGCATTCTAATTACTGATTTCTTAGATTCAGGCTATTACATTTGTTATCTATGATAGTATTACTTGTGTAAGAGCTGCTAGTCCTGGCCTAGACTAGAAAAAAAGGTGATTATTTTTTAAGCTTTAAAAGACACAATAGCTACTCTTAAATGTCACTTATTTAATCCTATACAATAAGTGCTGTCTTCAGAAATGTTTGCTCACAGTGCTGATGTATATTCAGTTCTTGTGGAGGCTGCCTTTTTGTAAACAGCCTCTTCCTGATCCAGGAAAGGCCAGAGGTATTGCCATGGAGAGAATTCTGAAGGCTCTGTATCAAAAGCAGGTGAATGGAGTTTACACATGCTTTTGCCATTTACATATAACCTTACCTAAGGATTTACTTTTAGGGAAAGAGAGGAAATTATTTACAGACATTTGAAAAATTATTAGGGATGGTCTAAAACTGCTGGGAATGAGCCATCTTGCTGTCCAGCTGAAGCTCACAGACAATTTTTCATCAGTAGACACCCAGTACCATATCCACATTTTTGCTGACAGACTTGCACTGCCTTTGAATGATTGTACTAGTGGAACTTTCATAAGTCAGATTGCCACACAGTGCTTATTAATACAATACTTTATTCATTTGGAGACTCAGCTAATACTTTTCAGAAGGTCAGACGCTATCCAAGCAATTTAATATATTGTTTGTGAGTCTTGATATTTAAAACCCCAAATCTGCTGTCTATGTAGATATTTTAGTTTCTTGTGTGACTAATGGCAGATGAGTCACCATGTTAAAAGATTGTTTTTCAGTCTAACAGTTTTTCAAGCTTATAATCACAAAGCTCTGAATAAAGAAACAAAGTTATGGATGACTACTAAGGTTTGGGCTTGGTTCTTCGTCAGCGTTGACTGAAATTGATTTATCAACTACTTTTGAGAGCAGTTGATGCCCTACAGGTACTACCAGTTGATCATTATTATAAACCAATGTGGAGGTATTACAAATTTCTGCATTTGCTGTAGGTGAGTCCATACAGCACTTAGGGAGGGCTGTTTTAAGAGTCCACGAGATTTGGTAAAAGCTGACCTGTCTGCCAAACATAGAAATGGTGGATAGGTCAGATTGTGACCATTATTTGAGAGGTGAAATGAGGCCTGTTTTGCCCCGATTCAGTGTGTTAATACTGTAGGTAAGCATGGTACTGATCTTTGAGAGTATGCAATTAATTTTTATTGTTTTCCAAAGCAAGAGACCCCTTTTTGTTTCCATCCAAACACCTACAATTATCTGTGCTAATAAATCCTGTAAAACAACTGTGAGCCCAATCCTGAATTGAAAGCAAGCTTTCCCTAGCAGAGTGTGGATATGTAAAAAGGCTGAAATATTCTAAATTTCCTGTGCCCACACTAATTCTGAAATGGCAGTAAATGAAGTAGTGGGGTAAGGAAAGATTGTGAATGAAAAATAAACACCACTGTTTTTTGCTTCCTTCTGAAATCAACACCCACAGCTGGCCATTAAATATTTTTACTATCCTAATCATAACTTCATCTATTATCCTCCACTTCTGGCTTTGCCAAATAACATAAATTCTTTGTCTTGGTCTCTCACTCTTGTCATGCCTTTGAATTGTACCCCACTAATGGCTAGGGAGATTTTTAACAGGGAGACTTCTAGGATGCTGCAAGTGAGTATCCACATACATCTGATGTGTTGCCCTATTATCAGAAGAACCATAATAAGTAAATATACTGTAAGCTTCAAAAAGGCAGGTCCCAGAGAACTGCTGGAACCTGTCACAGCTGGGGGCACAGTCCCTGTGCAGAGCCCTCTGACCCAACACTGTTCAGAAAGCAGCACCGTGCTCACAGCCCCATCCCCTCCGGGCAGCCCTGGCCCAGGCAGGGCATTCAGCAGGCTGCATCCTCCCTGCCACACTGGCCTCACAGGACTCCAGTGGGATGCTCCCTTTCCTAATGATTTCAGAAGCTCTGCAAAAGCCACTTCAGACAGTTTTGGGGAAATGCAAGGCTCCTTCTTTTCATTGCTGAGGTACACGGGAGACCAAAGTAATATACGATTTATAGGGTCTAAGGTAGTTAGTGGATGATTTATTTTTTTAACAGAAAATTTTGTGATGGTCCCACAACAAAACTAGACCACTAACAGCGTGAAAAAATTACTCTGGCTTAAGATAGACTTGTGCATTATAGTTGCCTGTAAATGGAAATTTCTATTTCAGCAACAAACATGTTGCTGTAACTGCACGTGGCAGGAAGTTTATTTCAAATCCATGGCTGCAGTATTGTTTTTGGAATAGGATGTTCAACAGTGCTCCATTTTGCCCAGGTACCCAGACAATATGATGGTAGGGGAAGAGAAGAAGTAAGAATGACGTCTTAGGAATCTGCACGTGTGCATGCACATCCGTCCCTAAGGTACATGAGCTGGCAGGTTTAGCCCCTGTGGTAAACTGCTATTTATGTTACTCTGTCATTCTGGAAGTGACCTGTAAAAAGTGCAACAGTCCTGTCAGTCTTTCTTACTCTCTGGATACTGGCTCCTGCATTCATGCAGTGAAGAGGCTTAAAAAACCATGACTGCATCAAATTCTCTGGTATGTGACACTACTCATGAAGCACATAAAGGTTAAGCCTATGTTCAATAGTTTCATATTGAAAAATAAAACACTGTCACTGGAGGAACTCTGTAGAGTAGCAAGTGCCTGTTCACCTTTATTTCATGTTTTGGTGGAGGATTTGAGTAGGCAGAGTGTTTTCAAGCCATTAGTGTAGATGTCTCATTGTTCTACACTGAGATCAGCTTTTGGAATGAGCTCAGCAACTTGGCTCCTTATGCTGACTGGAAAGCTTCACCCTCTGAGCTAGCTCTGCTGCCTCAGATGGGTGGGTGATACCTGCTCAGTGCCCACATCTACAGCAAGCTGGAACCAGCTCTATGGTTCTGCCCTTCAATTTTGAAAGGCTATTTGAATCCACTAACAGAAGATGAAAATCCGTTGATAAAATGATTTAACTGTTTTCCAGCGGTGGGGAAAATGATGACGACTCTGACCAGAACTGGAAACCACCAGAAAATGACCTAATCCAGAAGTTAATAGCACAGATTGAATATTACTTCTCAGATGAGAACCTTGAAAAAGATGCCTTCCTTCTGAAGCATGTGAGAAGAAATAAGATGGGCTATGTCAGTGTTAAACTCCTCACTTCTTTTAAGAAGGTAAGCTAACTTTTTTAAGACTTGAAGTGTCTTCCCAGAATATGCATTCTGATCATGGTTCAGGCCTAAATGTGGCATGACCAAGCACTACTTGAGCAGGCTTTCAGATATACTAATGATTTCCAGTTTGAGCTTTAGTGTCAGTTCCTGTTTTCATTAGATTCAACAGGACATGAGCTTTATAGCAGGAAAACTTTTTACTTTCTCTCTGTATCTGCTACATGAAACTTAAATCCTGGGTTCTGTTTGTAGACTGGAGCCTGCATCTGCCTTAAAATTCTGTAATTTGTTTGATTGGGTTTGATCAGTTGTGGTTCTTAACCTGTGTCTGTCTTGAAGGTGAAACACCTCACCCGTGACTGGAGAACCACAGCCTATGCACTGAAGTACTCAAACACTCTTGAGCTCAATGATGATAACAAAAAGGTTCGAAGAAATACTCCAGTTCCAGTGTTTCCAAGTGAAAATGTCCCTACCAGGATGCTACTGGTGTATGATATCCAGATGATTTCTGGGCTGCAGGCCCTTAACAAAGAAGAAAATGGATGCATGCAAGAAAGGCTAATGGAGCATCTCCTCAAAGCCTTTGTAACTTTTGGTGTCATTTCATCAGTTCGCATTCTCAAGCCTGGCAGGGATCTCCCACCTGATATCAGGAGGGTCAGCAATCGGTACACCCAGCTGGGAAGCCAGGAATGTGCAATTATAGAGTTTGAAGAAGTAGATGCTGCTGTACGTGCTCAGGAGTTCATGTGTGCTGAAAAGAAAGAGACCGGCATGAAAGTTGTCCTGATAGGCACGAAACCGCCAAAGAAAAAAGTTCCCAAAGACAAGACCCGTGATGAAGATACCAGCAAGAGCCTTAAGAAGACTCGATCCCTTAACAAGAGGGTCGAGGAACTTCAGTTTGTTGGGGATGAATCTTCAGCAAACAGCTCTTCTGACCCAGAGAGCAACCCCACGTCCCCGCTGTCAGGACGCAGACGTACTGCAATGAATTCTACCAGTAATTTGAGCCCCATCATCCACCCAAACAACCATTTGAGTCCTAATATGTCACCCAGATCGAGTCCTTGGAACAGTCCATCTTCACTAAGGAAAGTAACCAAAAAGTCTCCGCTGGCTGAAGACAGCAAGGTTAACCCAAGCACTAGCCCTGAAATTCCAAGGAAATACACTGATTATTCCTCAGATAGCAGCATCACTCCTTCTGGGAGCCCTTGGGTACAGAGAAGAAAAGCCCAAACTCTAACACGGGACAAAAGTCCTGTGAGCAGTCCCATGTTGGTGAGGAAAATACAAAATGCAGATGGTCTCCCTGTAGGGGTGCTGCGGCTGCCCAAGGGTCCTGATGGCACAAAGGGATTCCACAATGGCTGTGAAAGAAGGAAGGCTATGAAGTGTGAATAGACTATTCTTTGAAAAGTTTCACAAGTCAGTCAACTGCTGGTGACCAAGCCTGGTGAAAAATTGTTGCTTGAGTGACTGAGTTAAGTCAGTATTTAATTTTAAAAGCTTTTGTATTTATATAGAGACTTTATCATTTGTATATTTGTGTATTTTCCCCACAGAACAGAGGAGGCTGGCAGGCATCTCTGGAGATTGCCCAGTCCACCTCCTTTGCTGAAGCTACAAGTCACTGAGAGGTTTGAGTATCTGCAAGGACAGAGACTCCCCAGCCTGTCAGGGTGACACGTTCCTGTGTTCAACCACCCACACAGTACCAGTTTGTGCCCCTTTTCCTGTTACTGGGTGTCACTGAGAAGTGCCTAGCTCCACCTTTTTTGCTCCTTCCCATCAGGTATTTACAAACGCTGATGAGATCCTCCCCCAGAGCCTTCTCTTCTCCAATCTAACCAGAGCCCACTCTCTAGGCCTCACAGGAGGAACACGCCACCCTTTTAATCAGCTGCAGCACTTTGCTAACGCAGTGCCCTTACCTGCATCCAGTTTTTTAATGTCTTATTTTGAAATGCCTAAGTATTCAAACAGGCATATAAATCATTCATGTAAGTACATTATTTACCAAGCTAAGGTCCTAAAGAGCAGTGTGTACTTACAGCTCAGCAGCTGTATTATGAAAAGCTATGGAATACCAGTCTCATCATAAGAAGCTGAGGTTTTGAAGACTCTGTGGTTGCCTCAAAAGGAACTGAGAAATCAATGCTACAGTGAGCAGTTGCTCTCACATCCATCACCAAAGCAGTATTGTTTAGCAGGACCAGTGTGTATTTTCATGTGACATGAGTAAAGACTCTGAGCATTGGAGACTGCTCTGTAAGTGTTCTCTCATATAACCAGATGGAAATAAACAAAAATATTAACTCTAGATCTATTTTGTTTACTTTAAAACTAACTTGATCTGCACCTGAATAAATAACTTAAACCTCATACCACATGAAATTCTAGTAGTGGTTACTCAACATTTCCATTGCATTCAGGAAAAGAATGTCCCCATTGCTGATGTTTAATTCTGTGGTGATGCTTCACTCTTGACTGTCCATTACAGTCATTTTCATACAATATTATAAACTAAACAGTGGTTACATCACTGCTAACTTGGAATTTAACAAGCAGGCTCAGCAAGAAGTGCTTCAATTAAGATTAACTATAATCCCATCTGAAGTCAAAGAAGGAAACTGCAGTTGTACTTTTAGAAGTTAAGCTCTAGAAAACTAGCCCAGGGACAGTAAGAAGGTTTCATGTTCCAATGCATACCTTGGGAACTGTGCATGACAAGGTCTCATCAGATGGTGATTCTTCATTCCAAAAGCCACATCCTGTCCAACTTGCAAAGTGTAACATTTCTGCCATGGAAGGAACTGCAGTAACATGCAGACTCCCACATACAGAAATCCCAGGCCTGTGTGTTGTTCTTCAGCCACCCACGTCCATTCCTGGTTCTTTTCCTGCACACAAATAGAATCCTCCAAGTGACCTCCTGACTCCATGACACAAACTGGGGCCCGAGCACGCTCACAGACACTGTGAGCTCTCAGTTCAGAGCACACAGGCACGTGTGTGGGGAGGGCAGAGTGAGCCCTGTGGCTGCCTGAGGACTCACCCCATGGGATCCTGCAGCAGGAAACGCCTGCTGCTCTTCTGTAGAGCTCACACACACAAGCACACCTCAGAATGGTTTCAAAAACAAGGAGCTCGAGGCTATTTTTATTGTTTCTTTTACACAACAAACAGCAATTCTAAAAAGCATTTTAAGAATGAGACCACTTTACCAAGTAGCTCAGTGACTGAAGGCATTCAAGATTCTTAACTGCCTAAACACTACCAGTGCTGAGGGCATCAGCAGACACCCCCACGTGCTACTCAAGCCACAGCAACTTCAGTCATACATGTACAGCAATACAAACAGATGCAATACTTAAATCTTATGGGACAAATATTTCATTCTCCCTGAGTTTGTTTCTGTCTTCACATTCAATCAGCTGCTCAAAACCTGCAAACAATAAAACCCCCAAACATACACACCACACATCCAAACTGCTTGGCAGAATGTTGCCAACAGAAATATTTTAAACACCAATAGCTGTTCCTTCAGTTTGTTCCAGCTCTCAAATGTTTATATTATGATGAAATATTTCAACTAAGTATTTTTTAAAATGTCATATCAGAAGAGAAATGAGGTGACAACACATTCGTAATTTTAGTCACTGGCTGAGAACCCTTCCCAACTACAAAATAGCATTTACTTCTGTCCCCACTAACAAAGAAAGCATTCCAGTTGCCCTCATTTTGCACAGGCAATTTATGGCTGGGTTTAAAACCCTGAGGTCTGAAAAAAGTCAGGGACTTCAGTAAAAAAGCTTATTAACTCAGCTAATACACCCGAGCTGTTTAGGACAACAGCTTGATTAATCAAACAGAGCTGGCTTCAGCTTACACCATTGTTCCCTGAGCTTGGATTTTACTGCACTTGAAGCAAAAATATAGTTGATTGAGTCATAGGAAAGATCCCACATCTGTGATCGAGTCAGATTAAATGTTTTTGCAACCAGCTCATACTCTTGCGATAGACTGGTTGCAAAGACGCCTTTATCATCAGTCTGGAGTACAAATGAAAGAAAAAAAGAAGTTTAAATTAGTTCCTTTACATCAAAAAGGTTTTTTTTCCTATACACACAAACCAGCTTTATCTTGCTGTCTCACATTTTATTCCATGGTCCTTTCATCTGTGCATAATTATTTCATTCTTTATTTGCCCTATTTTAATTAAAAACCAATAAATTATTCAAACATATAAGAAAACTTCTTAAAATAATGGCACAATTTATAAAGAAAATAGGATTTCCTACTGAAATTGCTAAAAAGATTGCTGTCAAATGCTGAATACATTCAAGGTATATCAATATGTGCAGGTCTCCTTATTCCTCTTTTCCCTTTCCCCAGATAAGCACAATGGTATAATATATATATATACACACACTTGGACAATGCTATGGATTATGGGGGTTAAACTAACAGGATGATAGCAACACCCTGCCAATGGCAGCACAAGTACTTGGCACCTCAGTGCTTAAAGGCTTCAGTGAGCTGTCAAGAGAAAGCAGGAGCTCTCACCCAACACCATGAACACCCAGGTAAGCACAGGTGTACAGGCCAGCACTGCATCCATGTGTTTTAAGAGAAACCTGTCAGTGTGCAAACAACTAGGAAGTTCATTGCTTGTGTAGCTGACCGTCTTATCACACAGAAAAAAGGCCTGCCTTTACAATACAACCAAGAGAAATGCTTGTAATTCAAATGGGAATTGACAGTATTTCTCAAACAGAACGTTATGATTTCCTAAAAGCAAGTTATTTGCTACAAGGTCAGAAACTGTAAGTCAGCTCTGATCCACAAAAGAAGAAAGAGTTCTCCAACTTCACGAGTTCAGCTCTTTGGCTAAATACAAGGTTAAAAATCAAGAAACTTACACAAAGCACTGCAGGATGGCCCATGCTGTACCAGTATCCAAAATGGTGTTTGTCACAGGAAGGCACTGTCTGACTTTTTATGTTTGACGTCATGCAAAGTTCTAAGGGAAAGCAGAAAACGAAATGAGGACATATTGCAAAACAAGAGATGTTTTTGGCATGTTAATTGACTGAGAATGATCCTGAAAAAAAATTAAAACCAGCTATTGTTGTTTCCTCAATTTTCTATGCTTCTTTGGTAATTTCTTTTGAGGAAAGTTTGGTAATTGATTTCTTTGGGATATAAAATTTAGGGAACTTGCAAACCAGACACAGCACCACCATGCTTGCACAGTAATGACAAGATATTATTTGATTTTGCTTTCTTCTGAGACATGAGTTGTCTGCTGCCACAAAGGCATCAAAAACTCCCCAAGTGTCACCAGAGCACCTTTATGGGTGATTCTCACTGACATGTTTCTCCAAGCCCCTCTGCTCAGAGACAAACTGGAGTCACTAGACCAGCAGTACATATAAATATTTCTTTCCTTACCAATAGGTATATGATTCTGTTGAACCAGTGACACTATCTCTTCTGAACCTGCTGCTGCAGAGTTGAGAAATGTTCCATGTCCAATTCTGTCAGGAGGCAGGCCCAGGAGAATTTTGGTCTCCTCTTCTTGATTTGGAATCTAGAGACAATATATTTTACATTCTGTCAAGGCAGCACAAAACAGCACATTCTATAACTACAATGGGCTTTCAGTTCTATTTCCACAGTGTCTCTTACCCAAAAGAAAGTGTTAATGAAATAGAAACAAGTATAGATATGCTGATGACATATGTCCTGCTTAATGTTTTGAAAAGAATAAGTATCTTCAGTATTTATTGGGCTCCTCAGATCAGACTCCAGCCATCGCTTGAGCACATTGTATGGCAAGGCCCAACTCTTTCTATGATACCAGCAGAGCTAACAGAGCTCACTGCTCATGAACTGTGTGGATTTCACTATACATGACTTCTGATATAATACCAGGAATAAAACAGAGGACCTCTTAGAATGTTACTCATTTCAAATTCACACCTAAAACCACAATACATATACTACAGGAAGCAATAATCTTGCTGTTCAGATTCAGAACAGATCCTTGAGGATTTCTCCTTGTTTTCTTGTCTCTTGTCAAATGGCCCAAACCATTAATATTTTGCCCTGAGAAGTTCAAAATGGACAGATGGTAATTTTAGTTTCATCAAGATTTTCATTAAATGCAAATTACACAGAAGCACCAAAACAAAGAAAACTTTTACCTCAGAAAGATGCAAAGCCAGCTTTAGACCTGCTTTTTTTGCTTCTGAGAGTGGTTCCAAAAAATCTCGACCATGTCCTGCCTGGAAAACAGAACACATCACCATTGTACAGCTTATCTGACAAAAACCCTGCCATTACCATAACTAAGAAGACTAGCAATAGCCAAACACAGTTATGCTTAATTATTCTTCTTTTCCCATTACTTCAGTTTGGAATGCAGCAAGTCACACAACCTTCTGCCATATGGGCATGGTTTATTCCAACGGGTCAAACAAACATCAGTAGCTCAGATGATGCCCAAGACTTACATGCCAGTCGTCTCGATGTTGATACCTTTTATACAGCTACCACCTAAAGGTTTTTTACTTCAACTTGACATCCATCCTCAAACATTTTTGCTTTCTTAATATGCAATAAGCATTTGGTGCAGGTAAACAAAATATAAACTACTGACAACTTGCCTCCACCCAGTTAATCTGACTGGGCCAACTCAGTTACAGACACTTCCCAGATAAACACTGCTTTTCAGTGGCTCTTTTCTCACAGTCACATACTAATCTAATGATTCTCTGTTAATCTGCCCTTTACAGCAACAGGGATTAAGCTGGTGGCAATCCATTCCAACTGGGCACAAACATTGGACAAAAACTTGTGAGAACAAAATATGGTTAGAACTGCCCTCTATTACACAATGTTCAATATTTATCTTCAAAAACTTACAGTGGGATCACCACTGAGGTCAACTCCCACTACAACTCCACCACTGGAAAGCAGGAACTCTTCAGCAAGCTTGACAGTCTGCTTAGCAACTGCTGGGCCACCTCTTCTGTTTATTGCTATTAACAACCTAGGACAGAAAGGCATGTATTAAATGATATACAAGCTATAGTATCAGGAGCTCAACAGATCTGATACCAACAATACCAACCATACCATTTCATACCCTTCATGGCCAAGTATAAGGAGCATTTGTATAAGAAATCATTTGTTCAAGGAATGAAGGTACCAAAGTACAGACAGACAAATAGATACATCAGTACAAATAGATAAGTTGGCCCATGACATGGAATAGCACACATGAAGGATGAAAGTTCTTCTGCTTCCACAAATAAACCTAGTAAGGTTTGCTACTGAGACTACAAAAGACAGGAGAGCAAACTGCCATGAAGCAACCACTGACACTTTCTGAAACTCCTCTGCTAGTCAGGACCAGCTCTTCTTTACAGCAGGCTGCTTGTACAGCTAATCAAACAAAACCTCTGCAATGAACCTAAGCAGTGAAGAAGCAGCCAGTTCCATGATAAACACTGCTTTTCCTGAAAATGTTGCAGAGAAAGGACAGCCTTAGAGTTGAGAGGTTTTACCCAGTTTTCTTCTCTAGCAGTAGAAACAGTACCTGTTTCCATTCCATGTTACCTAGTTTAAAACTAATTTTATTTCCTATACTGATGGCTTGTAAACTTCTCTGCAAGCATGGCCAAACATCAGACTACACAAAACCACGACACAGAGATACTCCACATACTTTATTTACCTTACATCTATATCCAAGCCTTCCTCTTGACACTGCTTTATACCCTCCAGTACAGTTTCAACATACATCCTTTTGGTCATACCTATAAACACGTGCACACATTTGGAACAAGCACATTTTAATTAGCTTTATTACACTACAGACCTAGCTCCCTGGCCTCTTGTTTCATGTTGGACCTTTGATTTTAGCCCACATAGTCTTCCAACCCATATAATTCTAATTCTATCTGTAAATACAGCTTTACTGTGAAGCACTTGAACTAAACCTCCCTCGAAGCATCTGTGAAAATAAAAACAACTTTGTGTGAACCAGAGAGTTGCAACAGGACTTCTATTATGTGTTTTTACTAAACCACATCTAAAAGAAAAGAATGAAGTAACAAAAGTAAAATATATCAGCCATTAAAAATAATAGCAAACTCAGAGGTCACCATCAAGCAAATAACCCAATTTCTTGGGTGTGGAGTTATGACCAAAATATTTTTGTCCTCAGAAATCTAATAGTAAAGTGATATACTTTTACATGGTTTCATTTTTGCTTTCATATTCAAAGTATATTTTTATTGAGCCAATTAAATTTGATTTTACTTGTTACTAACATAGTCTTTAAGTTTTATAGCACATCAAGCTCACAAATTAAAAACCAGAACAGACTGTACCTGTGGAATTTTCTTCTCTTGGAGTGCTTCTCAATTCCAGATACTTGACACCATCATCAGCAAATTCTTTAATGACATCTTTAGTTATCTGATTAAGTAACAGTGTATTCAACATTATGAAAGTAATATTTGTAAGTGATTATATTTCCCCTTACAACTTAAAGACCCAGTTATTTTTTGATATGAAACACTTGCAATGTTTTCAGGCCAAAGTGTTTTTAATGCTCCCCACCTGTGGAGATAATACCACACAGAGGGCACCTTTCATTCCCTCAGGGAGAGTGAAGAGAGTGAGGGCAAACAAGAACTTCCTGGCCTGAACAGGAATCCCCCTCAGCTGGTGCAGCCACAACGCTGTGCACAGCTCTGCACCTCCCTGATTAACAGGCTGCCTGTGAGTCCTTCACAGGAGGAAAGCAGAGGACACCACATCACTGCCTGCTCCCTAAGGTCACAGCAGTTCTCCTTGACAACTTTGTGACCTGAGGTGAACAAAGGTCAGTTCTGGTTCTGTCATTTTGGTACCTAATGAACCAAAGAAACAGGAGACTACATAAACCAAAGCCGGGGTAACAAGGAACAGACACAACATTTTTAAGGCATTACCAGTCCAAGCACCCCAGTGGTTGTAACATTCACCATAGTGGAAGTTCACTGCTTTCACTAAATTTAAATGTACAAATGTATATTTAAATGTATTTAAATTTAAATGTTTTCATATGAAACCTTGTGTTTCTAAATTCAAGTGTTTTACAATAATTATTCTGACCTCCTATTGAAGGGACCATTGGTGATATTGTTACTTGGAACCCAGTGCTCTTAATCCAACTGATTGTGACTGTATGTCTTGCTTGCTTAAGAGAACTTTTAATTAATTTACCAGTAAAATATCTTCAGTCCTGGTGGTAACCTGATAGATGATCTGAAACATCTGAAAACATCTAAAATAAAAGTCAAAAAATTAAGTATCAAAAAAATCTATCAGACTATACTGTAAAACTTGATAATGTATTTTCTGCAGTTAGTGTATAAGGCCATTACATTTCTATTTGCAACTTAATTAAAAAACCCTTGGTAAATGTTCATCACACACAAGTGTATACTCACTCCTCTAAGGTTCTTTTCTTTCCTTTGTCAATCACAGTCATTCCATTCTGGATCTGGAGGTTTGGCTTCTGAGCCATGAGTTTCTTCATAGTAGCCGAACTGATGCAGCCATTCAAATGAGCATGGAGTTCCTACAGAAATAAAAGTCCTAAGGACATGTGAAAAGGACAGCTTCTGCACCTTGTTTGTACTACTGTTCTTGTATCCTACAACAATGTTTCACTCTGAGTTTGCAAATAAAATAACAGTTATCTGCATTTGGTTAACAATTGTTTCCTCGTGTTTCTGCAAGCACTGGTTCAACTGAGATTGCCCTGTTTCTTTCCTCTCACTTGGTGGCTGCTCTTGGCACTGGTCTCTGTGGGAGCACAGCTGGCTCAGGAAAGAGGTGTCTAGACAATTTTTGGGGTGGCATGATCCAAGGTGAAGAGGAAGCCAACAGCTGCCTCAATATTCAGAAAAGTACAACAGGGATTCAAGAACTCTCCCCATCCACTGCAAATTAAATATACACGTCCATCATTCAAAAATAGCAACGTGTCTACCTACACCCCTTTCGTTCATCCTCCGAAGTGTAAACTCACACCAAAAATGCAGCAAGACTGCCATGAACTGCACTGCAGTAACTGCACTCCTTGGCCTGAGGCCTCTTTCTGCCTCACTTCCTATTGAAAACCTGATTTTGGGCTCCAAACCTATGATTCTCAGCTCCATTCCTCACTTCACCTTTGCTCCTTTTTATCTCCTGGCCTATGGAATAGGTCTCTAGTGCCCTCTCAACTCATTGAAAATGTATCTACAAAGAATTTATCTCATTTGTTACCCACTCTCTTGCCCTATACACCTCCCTTCTCACTAGGAAAACTCAAGAAATACTTTTTCAAGCTTTTCATTCGAAAACATGTTGAAATGAACTCCAACTAAGCACCAGGAGCTGTGGCTGCTTGCAGCTTCGGGAAACTGAGCCAGATACACAGTGCTCTGCCTACCTGACATTTGTCACAGGCTTACAATTGAAACACCTCACAGAGTTCTGGCAGGCATTAAGCATACACCCCTAAAAACAACTTATTGGAAAGAAGAGCAGGGATGCAAGGATGGGCGTCGGGTTTGCTGGTGCCCCCGTGCAGCGCCTGCAGCGCTCTGTGCTGCGGTACTGCCGGCGGCGCTGGGCCAGCGCGGCACAGGACCCCGATAAATCCGCACGCTCCCGACGGAAGGCTTGCACTGATACGCCAGAAGCAAGGCACACCCTGGGGACGTGGAAAAAAAGCGTTATCTGAGCCAGACTTCTCGGGCCAGACTGGGGCGAAATAGGGCAAAAAGAGAAAACGAAGATCTCGCTCGAGTGATTTAATTGCCCT
>VZRZ01001699.1:245160-260421 GCA_013398175.1 Climacteris rufus | reverse complement strand
GGGGCCCGGGGAGCGCGCGCAGGGCCCGGGGCCGACCCCGCCCGGCCCGGCCCGGCCTGAGGGGCCGCGGGCAGCGACAGCGCAGGGACAGGCGCGGCCAAACCCAGAAAATCCGCTCTAAAAACCTCCAGGGGAGTTCTGCAGTCTGAATACATCACACATGTATCACACGAGCTCCTGCCCATATAAATAAATGTATATATAAAATACAGAAATAGCAACCACCCGCCCCAGCCCACGTTAATTCTCTCAAGGGCAACAAAGCTTTCCCAGCACTTGTTCCTTCAATGTTTGTTTTTTCCCTCTTCTTTTAGAAGCAGTAAATAAAAACAGATCCACGAACCCAAATGAATACAAAGCTAAACAGTGGCCTATTAATCATGAGTTTGTACGAGTGTGAGGCAGAAGTAAAACATAAGGTTTGTATTTGTCTTAACATTTATGCACTAAATAGTAGTTTGTGCTTCATGGCTGTTATATTTATATCACCACTAGAGCTCTATAACTTAGATAATTGAGCAATGCACTCAACACTGTCTAAGCCTGTTAACTAAATAACAGCATATGAAAGTGAAAAAAAGGTTAAAATTAATCTCTCAAAAAAATCCAGTTCAATTGCCCACAATAGCAACTTTAAAAATCACTTTTAAGCATAAACAACACAGAAATATGGCCAATTTCAATTCCAACATACTGTTTTAAAATTAAAATTATCCTGTGCTCCTTTCCAGCATTCTAAATATTCCCAGCAAATACAGTAATAAATTACACACAGAAAGGTTTTTCAAAGGGTTTTTTTGTTTTAGAAAAAAGCCAAATCAACAGCTTTCAGAGGAAAAAATAAAACACACAGTTCACACACAGTTATGGTAATTCAGCTGCATTCTTGGCAACCATGGTTACAGCAACCGGTTATCACACCAACTCCACCAGCGCCTTGTAGTCTGTGAACACAAATTCTGAAACAACCAAAGTATTTCCCCCCCTCAAAAACTTTGTTACAGCCTGGAGCTAGAAAAAAAGCTAAACCAAACTGCTCCTGAGGCACGTACACTGCCCAGCTCTGGACTGCAGGTGCCAGTTCGGTACCTGCTCCACGACTGAGGGTGCTCAGTGCTCCCAGCAGCTTCCACTGCCCTCCCAGCCTCCTGAGCCCTGACATCATGCAGCCCTGACTTATTTCCACAGCAAACCCATTTTATCAGAGGTGCAGGGCTTTCTAAACGAGCATTCTGCAATTCTGGCAGATTGGAAACCCATGTGATTGTTAAAGGAGTTGGCAGGTGCTTCTGTCCTCTCATGCTTTTCCTGGAGCACCAACACTGCTACATTTGATTGTGTATCCATTAACTGAAAATTTTCTCACATGAGCATCACTGCTGTGCAGGAGGAAACAAACATTTCACATAGGCAGCTAATAATTTTTTTCCTAACAGCAACATCAGAATTCTTCTTCTGCATTCGGAATTTTTGAAGTCTTGAATTTCTTGAGTTTTTCAATAGCAGAAGATACTGAAATCTCTCCATGAATTTTGTTGTCTCTTGTTCGCACGTTGACAGCACTATCTGCTTTCTCCTTTTCTCCAACCACTGCAAGACATAGCACATAATATTAGACAATCTACACTGCAAAATGAACCTAGACAAACTCTATGTCCAAAATTAAAACTTAAATGACATTCAGAAATGCTGCAATTACCTAAAATGAAGTTATACTGAGCCAGCTGTGCATTTCTAATTTTCTTGTTTAAGGTGCAACTTTGATCTAGATCCACATCTGACATAAATCCTGCTTCAAAAAATTGGTTGCAAACCTAAAAACAAAAATCAAACCAAAACCTTCTCAGTATTATTACATATTCTACAACATATATTTGTAAATTCTGTAATTACTGATCTCTCCTAATAATTATTTATATGCATAATTTTGCTTTTGTGAATCACTGTAACAATTTCAATGAAACATTTGAAGAAACCTGCTCACACAGCAGGACCCCAGTTGAAAGACATTACTAGATACCACCCATATCAAACATGGGCTGCTGTCCTCAGGCAGCTACACTGCTGCATGTCAAAAAAGTGTCCTCAGTCTGAAAAAGAAGAAAGAAGAGAAGGAACAAACCCACTTATTCTTGCATTAAAAGAAAAGCAGGGGAGAGGGCAAAACCAACCATGGTTCAAAAGTGATGTAGGCAAGAACAAACATGGTGGGAAATGTCACAAACTCGCTCTGCCCCTACTTTAAGCCAAGAGTACTGTCATGTAGCATTAGTTATATAGGGTTTGGCATCCAGAATGTTTTTTCCTTTAATAATTATAGAAGCATGTACATAACAACAGAACCCAAAACGCTTGAAGTTATATACCACTTACTCAGATATATACACATTTTAGCCTGAAAATTTTATATTGAAAAATCCACCTCACCCCCCCAACATGTCTCCAGAATGATTAAGCATTAATTGCCTGTTCCAGGACAGGTATTTAAGGTCTGTGAAGTCAGCCTGCTGCTCTAAGGAGGCAGGCCCTCCTCTCACCTGCTGGGCGTACTGCTCCGAGGCGGGGCCCACGGGCACCACCATGACCTGCCGTGGGGACAGCCACAACGGCCTGGCCAGCACAGGACAGACAGACAGCAAATTAGGGGCATTTGACATTTCCAGACAGAACCACAGTCATGTTGCACAACAATAATTTCTGTACTTCAGTTAAGGATGTTGGATAGTGTGTTATTTCCCTCCTTTCAAGCTCACATAAAATAGCAAATAGATTGATTCCAGTAAAATGGTGTATGCAGAACTTGGACCTTCTGTTCTCTTCCTAGATGACTTCATAACTTTAAACAGAATTTTTTCTGCATAATTTTCATTTGTATCTATTACTTTACAGTGAAAGGTGGACAGTCAGACAGAGAGGCGACTGAAACTAAGAATCAACTCTTCCTTAATACTTTAAATACATTAATGAAGAAATATCTTCAGATCTTATTCAAGATAAAACAATCCATCTTAAAAGTACAAAAAATATTTCACATATTAGGACTAATGTCTGTGTATACACAAATAATTCCTTTACATACATCTGACATCCACCTGGTACAAAAGCAAGATTTTTAAGAAAAAAGGAACAAGAATAATGCAGGACTTACACATTCAAATAGCAAACCTATTTCTGCAGTCTCCTGAATTTCTAATATTTCTAATAATAAACTATTAATAAATGGATATCATACATCTCAGACCAGAAAACTGGACTTTTCTTGTAATCTTACCTATTAATTTTGACAAAATATTAGTGATATTATTTTAATATATTATAATACATGGGATATTAGGAAGGATATGCACTTTCTACATTGTTAAACACTTCTTAGATTTCCATTTGTGCCACATACCATTTTCCTCCATAATTTTCTGCTAGAATAGCTATCATTCTCTCCACAGACCCCAAAATAGCTCTGTGAATAATCACCGGCCTTTTCTTATCATCACCATCCTTACTGAAAAAAAAAATAAGGTTTTAAATAAAATTATCTTAGCTCACATACACGTAATCCTACTAATATTTTTGAGTCTGCTTTTAACAGAAAGAAAAAATGTAGTTATACTTATGAAAAATCTGCTGTTTTATTTTAAAATGTACTCTCAGTCAGCTGGGCTTTTAAAGGAGTTCTGCATAATCACAGTGATTTAAAATTTTCATGCCTACAGCTAGTGGCAGAGACACACTCCTAAATTTGAGAAGACACTTGACTGACTCAGCACTATTTTTGTGCATTTTAATATTTTATGTTCTTCCTTGTTCCCTTTTTCCATTATGACTTGCTTTTATTTTGTTGCACAGGATCTTACCTGCCCTTACTGTTTATTACTTTGTTTAAATTACAATCCTGTGATTAAAGGAAAAGCCAGTTCGTAACATTATTCTCACCTACCAGAAGGCTATGACATTTACTGTAGAATATGCAAAGGACCAAAAAATTGCAAAGATTGTTATTTTACCTTCCCTATCAAACTCTTGATAATATGCAGAAACAAACACAGCAAGAAAAACAACCCAGAAAATGAGTATTCAAGTCAATATGGTACTAAGATTAAAACATCTGTTTTATGTTCAAAGTTAACTAATTTAACCTGAAAAAATAAAGAACTATTTAGTACAAACATATTAGCTCCTTAGGGCATGTTTCAGTTTGTAGGCTGTGTCTTCCAAGGAGACACAATGACTAGGCTGAAAGAGAAAACTGGCTCAACTGAGGGGTTTTCAGCCTTACATATGATGAATTGTCTTCAGAACTGGCAGACAAGACAGACAGTGACATTTTCCTGCATTTGCAATTGAAGTGAGCTATCATTACCTTGAGAAAATATCTTCAAGTTTGTGACTTGGTCCTCTACTCACTGGGGATGTCTGCCCTCTTTACCAGCTGACTGATTTACAGGCTAATTGTTTCTCAAGTGAGCAACACAGAATTAGTACATCATGGGAATTACAGATAATGAAAGTTATGGTTTAATTTCATTTGAAAGAGAAAGATATTTAGCTTAACCACTCACCCAACATAAGTGAGATTAAATCGAATGGGTAGCTGGAAGTCAAGTTGGATGGTAGCACATTGATGGTACCTACCAATTGCATCTTTGATTTTAATATCAATCTGTGAAGCAAAATAACACAGTTACTAAATATAGTTTGCCTGCAGTACATCTGCATTTTTGTCCATCCCAAAGTTATACTGAAATGCTGAATCACTAACCTTAGGACCATAAAATGCTCCATCTCCTGGATTCAAATTCCATTGCTCTCCAAAGTTATTCAAGCTGTTTTGAAGTTGCTAATCATAATAATGAGAGGGTAATTAAAAAAGGTATAGCAGGGCCTTTCAATACTGGAAGTGAAAGCATTTGCCTTTGAAATTCAAAGGGAGTCAAAAGGCAGCACAATCCTTATTGTTCTAGCATTTGTTTATTTACAATAAATAATCTGGACATAGCAATTCCTTGTATAAATATTGTGATTAATCAGAAAAAAAAATTAATAGAAATCTAAACAGTTCAAGATAAGGGGCTAAGTAAGAATCTGAAAGTTCTGATTCTATATAGAAACTTCAGATTTATTGTGATGTTTTCCAACAAAAAATTCCATTAAGGACAATATTTACCATCTGATTTGAGCAATTTCTCTATGCAACATGGAAGAATTCAGTTAAATATTTACCTCTGCAAATACAAACATTAAGGCGTTGGTTGGTTTGTTTGTTTGAAAATTAATTACCTTTTCTGCGTGATCCCAGATCTCCAAGTCTCCAAGATAATTTTCTGGTCTTGTAGAAAGATGTAGTTGAAAGGTAAAACCAAAGACAGCATACACTGACTTCAAGAAATCAAGACAGCCCTTAATTTCTTCTTCAATCTTAAACATAAACCAAAACATATTAAAATTTGCTTACATAAAAATGTAATTGAATCTACGCAATTCCTCATAACCAGAATATGAGTCCATTAAATAAAATAGGAAAAAAATCAAAATCACTTGAAAATTACATCCTATAAACCCAAATCTAGGTAGTGGGTGAAAAGAGATCTGAAGTGTTGTGGCTTCAAAGCATGGCAAGCAAAGGAGTATTTGTGTTAAGCCTGAGGTTCTGAAGCCAAATTGCATCTATGAGACTGGACAAGAGTATATCAAGGTATACATGTAACTCCACTAAAATCTATGGCATTACTGACAAAATAAAGTATTTATTCAGCATTACTATAAAAAACAACGTGGTCAACAGCTTTTTTCTTTGCAGAGGTAGATGGAAGATGCAACAAATCTCCCTTTTTGGAATTTAGTTGCCCAATGCATCTTTCTAAACAGAAGGAAGCAAAAACAACCCCATTGAAAGCAGCATTATGTACACAATGGAAGAAGCTGGAGTTGAAATAGTTCAGGCATTTTTTTCTTCCTTACTGTTAGTTTGCACTGGGAGAGGAAAGGCTTGGGATTTTTTTTGACTGGTGGGGGTGTGGGAGGTGCTTTTTTTTTTTCCTGTTCCATTGTGCAAAAGATGTGAGCATCATCTTGCTGGAAGCGCCTCACGCGAGTCAAGCCACTCAAAGTCCCTGAGAGTTCATTTCGGTGCAGAACTCCAAAGTCTGCAAGTCTAAGAGGCAACTCCCTCCAGGAGCGTGGGCGATGGGCAAACATCAAGCTAAAAGAACATGGAAGAACCTTCCTTTGATCCTTTTTACAGGACATTTAAGACAACACAGAAATAAACCAAGCTCGGTACAGACAGTAATGACATCTTTAAGTATTTACTCATTCAGGTTGCCTGCATCCTAAAAGACAGGCAAACAAAAAAAGGACTCTACTCAACGTACTGCCAAAGACCTAGGAAAAAACCACTGCAAGAGTAAGTCAAGACTGGTTCATCTGTACTTCTTGGTACACCCCCCTGATGCCCACCTCTATCCAACAGAATTGGTACTTATTAGTGGTACAGACTAGCCTTAGCATGCACAAACCCAGCTCACTTAGTGCAGACTCACTCCAAAGGTCTGCTTTGGGACAGTCAGAGAAGCTCTCTGGACACACTGGCTTAGCAGTCAATTGTAAACACACATGATAACAGCATTAATACTCCGTTTATTTCTCTTCAGCCCCACAAAGGATAAATGAAGTAAAATAAGTTTTCCACTTAAGAGTACAAACCAATGTCCTGGACAATTCATGGGTTTAAGGGCAAAGGTTTCCTTCTCAATCTCAAAAGAGAACATATTTTCACTGTAGTGCTGCCAGTGTCCTGAAGCTTCCCAGAGTTTGCTGTTGAAGACGTTTGGAGAGACAACTTCAGTAAAATTACGGCTGCGATATTCCCCCTGTAGAACAAATTCAACATTGAAAAGGTGACAGAGCTTTTGACAAGCAGAAGCTTGATTATTTTTAACTGTGGTGTTATGACATCAGTTTACAGGGATACTAAAGGACCTCTGCACATGGAAGTTTTGCAGAATTGGAAAAACAGCCTCACCCTGCCTGATTTTGAAAAAAGGTTATAATCTGTATAATCATAGTGAAAATCTTGTATATGATTACATACATTGATGCTTCTCTTGCTGTGGCTAGCTCAGTGCTATCAATGGCCTGGCATTTAAGATCAACAAAGATATGGAATTTGTTAGGAGTTACATCAGTGTATACTCACTCGTATGAAATCCATGAGTGTGTTATAAAGAAAGGCACCTCTAGGGAGGAAAAAGCAACTTCCAGGACTCAAATCATGAAAGAAGAAGAGTTCTTGCTCCTAGGTAAATTAAAACCAGAATGCTCTAGGAACCATTCAGAGAGAATTGCAGAATATAACTACTTCACACACACTGAGACACTGTTTGCAAAGATAGAATATTACAGCAATAAGATGATTTACATAAGCCTGCAAGTTCTCAGCAACACCAGTTAATTCTTAGAAGTTTGTAATAACACTGAATTCCACTTGATTTTTACTATGTAAATACACATTTGCCCAAGTTTACACCTATAATAAAGGTTGACCAAACCATGTTATTTATACAATTTTCAAATAAATTCTCTTCTATGAAAAATAGAGTGGTTTAGGTAGGGTCTGCAAAGACTCCACGTTAAAAGGTTTAATATTTATTTCCCTAAACCAAGGGACTAAACCCATTAACTTCCTCCCAACATTAGCTTAACATTCATGTGCAAGTGACGAGTTGGTAGAATTAAAATATTAAAATGAAAGCAACACTATGAAGAACAGAGAACTGCTCCCTTTCAAACTGTCATAAAAGGAAAAAAAAAAAAACAACAAACCAAAACTGAAAAACAAGGAAAGAGAATGAATTCTATAATAGAAGCATAAAAGAGCAATAGGCAATGGAATAGTGTACCTTTCCAATTTTCCTATGATCTCGGTTTCTGGCTTCTTCCTGCACTTTTTCCCATTCCTTCATCATTTTGTTATCAGGAAAGGATATTCCATATATTCTCTGCAGAGTTTCCATGTCAGATTTTCCTTCCCAATATGTAGAGGAACTCTGATACACAAAACCCATACGTTAAAAAAGCATTATGTAATATCAGGGAAAGGAGGGATAAACACTAACCCATTCAAACATTATTTTTTTCCTTGGGAAAAGTATTATATGCAGTCCTTCAGCATTTGTTTAGAATACAAAGAAACTTGCAGTGCCTTTTAGTCAGCATACTAATACAGAAGACAAACAAAAGTGACTGGTCAAGTAATATTTTTATCCTGGTTAGGTACCTTGTTTTAACTCACATCATGGCATATTTTATTATTTCATGTTACAGATTCTAAAAAAGCAGCACTTGTTTACACTGGAAGCATAATGCAGTAGGGAAACATGAAAGGCAAAACAAACCTAATCTGAGCAGTTTGGATCCTCTACCACTTAATCCCTGGAACTCAAGAGTTCCATACACTTCAGTTAGAAAATCAGCAAAAGCAACTGTGATGAATGTTCCAATGAGCTCAGTCTAATAAGGTTACCAAAATTAGCATCTGTGAGTAACTTAAACGACATCATAAACTCAGAGGCCTCTGCAAACACTGTCTGGCTTTTCTTGAAAGCCATTTTTTAACAGCAGCATTTGCAGATCTGCTAGGGTCCACTTTATCTCCTGTACCTGAAAGATACCATCTGACAAGGTCAAAATATTTTCTGACCCAGTGAGTATCCTGGATGTTCATTTACTGCAGAACAGAGTGTGCACACCCCCCTGCACTCAGATGTGACAGCTGGTACAGACTAACCAGGACACTTGTCCTGTGAAGTGCAGAGCTGGCTGAAGATACTGGCACAGTCCTGCCACAGGAGCTCAGGCACTGCACTTCTCTGCTGTACATGGCAGAACTGGCTCCACAGCTAATCTGCTCACTACTAGCTAGAGAATTTTTGCAGTGCTCTTCATCAGTCTGAACATGCATGTTACTACACTAATATGCTGATTAAAAAAACATGCTGGTAATTTTCACTGAGGCACTATTGTCATAGTCAAGAATCAGTAGCAGATGAATGATCAAAGTCTGTAGTTCTACTTCTACAATGGGAGCTGGGAAAGAAATTAAGGACTATTTCACAGTAAGCAAAGAAAACAATACAAAGGACCAACACTAGCATAATCAGCTCAGGAGAAATAAATACATAAATAAATCAACTGTCACATCGTTTATTTCAGTTTCAATGCACAGTTAATTTAAACTTACCTTAATTATTTTAAGGGCCTTAATTTTTCCAGTGTGTCTCACATGTGGACCTCTGCAGAGATCAATCAATGGACCACATCTATATGCCAAAAGAAAAAGTATTCATTTCCAAACAATCCATTTTTCAATGCAGTCACTAATGGGACACAAGTTCAACCCTGACATATTCAAACATGCCAGTAAATATAAATAAGCAGCATGCAGCAAATTCAGTGCACCTTAAATGTAATTGTGCCTTCTAGCTGAAGTGGAATATTCACTCGGTAAATGCTCAGCACACTTGATCCATTATCAAGAGTATCATAACACGTTTGTCAATTCTTACAGTTCCATGTGTGAACTTTGTTCAAGTTGGCCAGGAAATTTAAAACTATGCACATCAAACAGAAAAAGGGCTTTGCCATTTTCCAACCAACTAATGAGCAACTGAATGAGGAGGTTCCTCACTCCACACTGAGCTAGAGTTAGCTTTATCCACTATGCAGCAACCCAGTGTCAGGGGTGGTAACTCATTTTAATCAGTTTACTGAAACCAGAGGGAATCAATAAAAACTGAATGTGCCATTTGTCCACAAACTGAGACTCAATCTGTCCCAGGAGAGATAGAAAATCTTACTTTACATAAGTAGAAATATTAATTTCAAACTTAAGTCCCAACAACACAAGAATTCAGAACTTAGAATAGTAAAAACAATTATTCTCCTCTCAATTTAAATTTACTAGCTATAAAAATACTTTCTAATACCTTTGAAGTATATTTCTTTACCTGTATATTGTGGTAGTTGGTGTCTTCACCTTCTCATTCAGAATACGACACTTAAACTTGTTATACTGTGTGTGGAAACACGAAATGTCAGAAATATCAATACAATGGAAAATAAAATTTTATTTCAAAATTATGTATTAATAATCCAAGTGCACCAGTAAAAGACAGCAGAGGGGAAAGAGACAGAAACATCTTAACTCTTCTGGGGGTGTGTTGATAGTGATTACCACCTGAACACCTCAAAGCACTTGTGAAAGGCAATTACACAGTAGAGGGAGACTGGCAGTATTTACTGAATAAAATGGGAATATAACAAAAGTCTTTATTGACCTGTCTCCGCAAGTGAGCCAGAGGAAATGCATGTCTTTTGTTTACTTATCTGTCATTTCATTGAGCTTGAGGTGTGTTTTTGTGGAATACAAAATTGCTTTTATTATTGCCTGAAAACATCCTGAGCACTTGGGAGGCGTATGGAGAGGGAGGAAAGGATGGTATTGTTCTTCTTTGTTTTATTGGACAGGTACTGTTCTGATGAGTCAGTCACATGCAATATTTTATAAAAGTTATATTTTAAAAGATCAGTGTAACGGATCCACAGCTATTCTAGAGATTTACCTTAAACATGTCTAACAGGATCTCCTTTTTGACTTCCAGCCTTTCAAAAGCCTGTTTCTCCTTTATGATATTTTTACAATGATTCTCTAGTACTGGGAATTCAGTACTAGATACAGTTCTAAATAAAAACACACAGGCAAAAGATACATAAATTCATTATTTTGATCAAGTGACCACTTCCTAATTGTCTAATTTGAAAAACATGGAATGTGTGGTTGTGATTTGTCACAGTATTTTCTTAGTTATTTACAATCAGCTGTATTTTCAGACACTAAATTCAGAAACAGGTAGTACCACCCTGAACAAACCCAGTGCAATCATTACCAAAACAGTCTTTGACATGATGAAATGTCTGGAAGACCTACAGCTCAACATATTTACATGATTTCAGAAAAAAAACAAACTAAGGGGAAAAAAGGTTTAACTCAGCTGCAAGAGACAGTTTATCAGCTCATGCAGATTCAGTATTCTCCCTGACTACAGAAAGATAAACAAGGAAAAACAGAATTGTAAAGCTGTGCACAAGGATTAGAAAAGTAGTAAACACCTATACAAGTTACATGCATTTGTGCCCTTTTTACAACTGACTGCGGCACTTTCATGATTCTTCAAGGAAACCATCCCCTGCATCTCACAGGAACTTCAGAAAGTTTCACCCAAACACTGCATTTTTTCCACAGAACACTAAACAGCTTCAAGTCTTACAGAGCAGGTGTCTGAAAACTGCTTCTGAATTTAAATATATACACACACTCAATTTAACTGTATACATAGAAGATTATGTTTCAAATCCTATTAGAGACACCGTTTTACTTTTAACATGCAGAAACAAACAAAATAATTCTAGCACTGAACTTTAATATAGAATATAAAGGTCTAAGACACTGTAATTTTACCTATCTTCAATATACATGTCATAATGAAATCCATTTTCAATTGGTGGTCCATAGCATAAGCAGCCCCCAAAATATTCTTCCATGGCCTCTCCAAGAATGTGTGCACTTGAATGCCAATAAACCTGTAAATAAAGTCAGGTGAGCAAGCCATGAGGCCAATGGCACTGTGTAACTAAAACCAAAAAACAAACCAGGGGGATATCTGCAGATGGGAAATAGACTGGAACCACTGCTGTTTAAATTTTGAAAGAACTGAAACAATCTTCTCTTCTCATTTTGAGGTTCTTTAAATGATTAATAAAATGACAGATATAGTATTAAAGGCCCACCATACCTCAGTCTCAGAAATATGAACAAGGTAAAGTAAGTACTAAGTTACTTTCAGCCAAAGTCCATGCAACACTAATCACATCTAAGGCAATGTAGCCAATTAAGCTTCCATTGTTCACATTCAGTACATTTATTAATGGGTCTGTAAACTACATTATGTGAAATGTTCAAAGAGGAAAGCCAACAACACAGCAGATCAATACCAATCTTATAGTCCAAGTCCCTATTAATTTGGACTACCTCAGAGTACTGCTACAAGATACAGCCTTTCAGGTTCCTGAAATGCCTCCAACAAGCTTAATCACTTGAATGATTCTTTGACAAAACTGAAGTCTAATTCTAGTGCATAAAGATAAACATAAGCTTCAGACTGAATACTATTTAAAAAAACATCTTGGGCATGTTGCTAAGTATATATATAGTTTAATTGACTAAGAGATGCCTACTTAAGGTTCTAATAAATAGTGCCAGTAGAAGAAGGTGTAGATTTTATTTATGACTCAAATCTAATATTGGACAATTTTTAGAAAATGGTAAGACTGCCTCACTTGGCTTTCACTGTCTGATCTTCAAACACACTGAGTCAAACCACAGACTATTTCAAGTTAGCATAAAAATCAAGACATTCTGTATGAACCCATTTGAGAAATAACTTGCTTATGTAAAAGAGAAGGATGAAAAGAACACTAAGATCTTACTCACTCTCTGAGTACAGGCACTTAGTATCTAATCTTCTTTGTTGAATCATGGGAAATATATTACTTGAATAGTTTTGTGGGGTTTTTGTAATTCAAAATTCTAAAAGCCTAATGCTGCAATCAATCTTCTGTCATTAATTTCTTTAATCAAGCAGAAACCAGAGAGTTTACTCACAGCTTTAGCTTCTTCATTATCAAAGGTCAGCAGCTCTAGAGTACAATCTCCCTCCAGTGGCCGGTCCAGGTCCCAGAGTTCACCATTCACTTTGGCTATGACTGCATTTGAAGCCAACACTTGACTAAAGAAACACAAAAGATGACAAGAGACCAGAATATTTAGGTTCAGATTTGTAAAAGACCTTAGGTTTCCAAACCCCATGCTGTGACACCCACATCTCGCAGCAACTGAAGACCTTAGATTTTTGTTTCTGTGGTCTTCTTGAACACTTGTCTACTTCTGAAGTGTAGAACCTTAAGGTCTTGAGAAGTTCCATTCAACAGTGTTTAGTGCTGGGGATCTGAAGGGAAGACTGCTTCTTACAACAGGTTCTACTGTATATGCTAACTCACAAAACTTCAGATGTCTTAGTTAATTCCTAGCAGTCCCTCAGATTTATTTTTTAATTGGAAGAAAGCATTATGATCCCAGCAGAGAACCTCAAGCATCACTCAGAAGAGTAACTTCAGACATCTGTTTCTTCTGCATTAAGCTGAAGTTTCAGTGCTTTCCAAGTAACCCAATTTAAGGGAGCCACGACCCACTGACCGTGACGTGTACTTGATGCAACAAGGTGAGAGACAAATGATACTAAAGTTTTATCACTACAAAAGTCCAACTCCTGGAATCTGCAGGTTACCTAATTCCTCCAGCTAATTGATATGGCGTGGTTTTCCAAGATTCCCCTTCAACCATTGCTCCATCTGTCAGAGTGATTTTGATAGGTTTGCTCTGGTTGGCTGCTCTGTAAGCTAGCAAAGCATCATGTTCTTTTTTCAGTGCTTCATAAAGCTTCAGTCTGTCTTCTATAAAGCTTGGCACACACTGGAGCTGTAACAAATAAATTAGATCATACACATATTTGTGAGAGAAAAGAGAATGAAAGGATTCACAGTGTTGGTGCATCCCCAGAGGTTCCAGCTTGGAACAGATTTCACCGTAGTAGAATTTACACTAAAATTCAGTAAAGCATTTGTAAATAATTATATACAGGATAGTCTCATCCAACTTGCTGACTATTTTATAGTGGTTTTCCCATTTTCCATGCACTTTCATCAATCTGGGCCCAAATGGTTTTGTGAATTGGACCTCAGAAAGCAGCCTATATATTCCTGCCCCAAAATTGGCATTTGGCAGATGTGCTGGAGAAATCTGAATCACTCCAAGAAGCCCTCACTTCTGCAAGTACATTAAAAGCATTAGATTCAAACCAGATAGTTTATGTGAAGGGTCCTATATTTTAGCTTAAGGTGAGTTTATCAAACTCTATTGTACTACAGCAGTGCTGCCAACATCCTTTCAGTCATCACAGATGCTGTTTATCTGCTCATGAACCTTGAGTCTCTTTAGGCACCACAGAGTCATGTATTTACTTTCCAATAACCCAAATCATTTTGTTACAAAGGAAGCAGAGGCCTAAGAATGTATCAGCAATCCTATTAATGCAAGATTAAGCTATTAAATAATGTAGGTTTTTTTCTCTGTGCTAGAGGAAGCCTTCTTCCCAAAGGCTGGGATTTTGAAATACAGCAAAGTATTTTAGATTTGAGCACCTTTTCTGAACCTGGCCAAACAACACTCCTTCTATTACTAGGTGGTATTAAATAACCACTTACATCATTCTGGTGTTGGTTCACAGCTTCATTTTCTTTTTTATTTTCCTCTTTATTTTGATTCACTGCATCAGTTGGACTTGCATTGGAGACTTTCTGAAAACAGTGATAATACAAAATATACCCCTATTATATCTTTAAGACTTTTCCAAGCAGTCATTAAAACAAACCAGACTAGTATAATATAGGGCTAAAAAGGCAATTACGGGGAATAAGATATGTCCTTACTACAAGGACTTCTCACGACACACCTAAACTGCATCCTTTTGATGTTCTGCAGACACAGCAAAGCTGCTCACCAAGCAAAGTCCTCTCAATGCAATTTCCCCAATTTTACTACTATAACTATCACCAGCAAAATCTCCCCAGCGAGGCCGTGGGAGATTAAACCGGAGCAGTGAGGAACAACAGCAACTTTCGTGGGATCCGTCGAACAGGTTGCCCGGAGGAGCTGTGAATGCCCCACACCTGGCAGCGCTCAAGGCCAGGCTGGAGGGGGCTCTGAGCAAGTTGCTCCAATTGAAGGGGAGTTGGAACGAGATGATTTTCAGGGTCCTTCCCAACCCAAACCACTCTGCGATTCCGTGACACACGTCGCCTTGGTGCAAAGACCACTGCCCAGTGCCGCGGGCACACACCGCGACAGCCTCCCACCGCCGGGAGCACCGCCGAGCACCGCGGGCAGGGCACAGGCGGCTCGGCCCCGCGAGTGCCCTGTCCCGTCCCCTCCTGCCGGCAGAGACCCGACCCGGCCCGCCCGGAGCCACCGCCCCGTCCCCGCTCCGAGGGGCCCGGCTGTACCTCTCCGCCGGCCGGGGGCTGCGCCGGCGCCGCCCGGCCCAGCTCGGCCTCCAGGCTGCGGCGCAGGTGCAGCAGGCGGTAGCGCAGCTT
>VZRZ01001699.1:210683-244869 GCA_013398175.1 Climacteris rufus | reverse complement strand
GGGCCCGGCCCCGCCGCTCCGCCCGCTGCCGCCGGGACTCCGCCCGGGCGCGGCGCGGCTCCGGGGCCGTGCGGGGAGCTTACTGTTGTCATCGCTCGTTCTTCTAATCAGCTGCCGTGGTGTTAGTTAATAAATGTAGCCGCCCGTCTGGCTCCGGGCCGGTGGGCAATGGGGAAGTGTCGATATCCACAGAATCAATGAGGTTGGAAAAGACCTCCGAGCTCATGGAGTCCAACCTATGACCGAAGACCACCAGGCCAACTACACTATGGCATCGAGAGTCACGTCCAGTTCTTCCTTGAACACATTGTGAAACAATGTCAATGTCAAAAAATGTGGATCAGGTTTCATCCTTATTTGACTTCATTGTCAAATACGCTGCCAGAGCTTATTGGTTGTGGATGCTTCCTGGTTGACAGCATTATCAATGAAATTAGGCTGATTGAAACTATTCAGCATCTTTGCACAAATCGCAGAACTTGGCACCAAGGTAAATGATTTGAAGATGTTTGAGTTGCAGGTGTTAGGACTCAGAGCTTGGGAGGATTGTACAACTCCTAGTGCACAGCCCAGCTGCATCATTTCCAGGTTATTGCAGTTAAATACGTCTGTTCTATGACCCTGGTAAAAGAATAATTCTCCATCACAAATCTTTTATTCCCACCATGTTTTTCCATGTATCCTTTTGTCTCAAATCCTTCCTTGGCATCTCCAATTTATCTAGTTTCTTGCCTTGATTGTACTTTACACCCACTTCTCTGCATGCAGTTTCTCAATACACACTTTAATATTTTTGCATTTAACCTATACTCAGACTTTGAAAGGTGTGGATTTTTATTAGAATTCTGGCAATTACTAAACCAGAATTTTAGCATTTTATTTTTCAGCTTACACAACTAGAAAAAACTCTATGCTATATGAGAAGGTAGAGAGACAAATTTTGTCATTATCCACAGTTTGATACATTTCCTATTATATCACCCATTCTTCTTTATGATTTTAAGATTTTTTAAGAACATATTTGAGATTATAAAGATATATCCCTTTACCAACAAAAATAATGGGGACATTTCTGGCTCAAAACTCTGTATTCCTTTAGAATAAAAAAGTAAATTATTCAGTGCATCGAGTGCAAAGAGACTCTTGTAGTGTATACTCACAAATTTTAAGTTAATATACTTCAGCAAACTGATACCTATACACTTTTCTAGTTTGCACCAATTCTTCCTTCCTTTTCTGAAGAGATGCAAGCTGACAACACCTGTCTCTCTACCCCTCGCTATAGCAAGGTCATGTATCTTTGAGGATGGATTGTCATGGCCAGAACTGTCATGGACATGTAAAATTATGACATAATCTATAGCTTTCTTTAGAAATCCATTTCATTATTAATTTGATAGGCTACCTGTTAATTTCTAAATTCACTACTGTGCAGTATTAATTACTCTGCTTAGGATAGTGATGACAAGCAGTGTTAACAGCATAATAAAATAAATACAAATTTGTTTTTTAAATTAACTCTGAGAGATGTATTCATGTTACATCCTCTGTATCTCATTTTTGGGTACTGTCTTATGAACCATGTAACCTTGGGCTTGCTCTAGCACATGCAAAAACTTACCCTCCAAAGTTGTGGAGGCTGAGAAGGCTGATTCAGAGGTTGCTGTCTATCCTATGTGGACTGCCAGGCTTTATCAGGATCTTTTACCTGCCAAGATAACATGGTGTTAGTGCCAGTAGAACTTCTGTCAGAGAAAAAATCTGGAGAGGAAAAAAAATTGTACTACCTCTATGGAGGTTCAAAAATTAGAGGGAATTTTAAGAATTAAAGAGCCCTCACTTTCAAAGGCTGCCTAGAAGATGTGCCAGACAGGTTGGCTGCCTTCTCTGCCTGCTGCAGGTGACCCTGGTTTAGCTGTGCTACCTGGCTCATGGTTAGGATGGCTCATGGCGAGGACAGCAGCTGCTTTGTACCATCTCTCTTCCCCCCAGAGGGTCATCTCTGGTGTGGTGTGTGATGCTGTGCAGTCCACAGGGAGCTCCACCTGAGATGGTTACTGCTGACTCTCACTGCTACGGCAAATAAGCCACAGCATTCTAAACTGGGACCATTAATAGCACTTCAAATAACACATAACTCCACTCGTCCTTACTCCACATGATGTGTCCCACAGAGGCTTGTTGTATCTGCAAACAACCACAAGGTGACAGGCAATGCTGCCAAAGAATTCCGTGAAGCCTGGCTGGTTAATTGCTTGGATGCTCATATACACAATAAAATTCCTGAATTATGATAAGGTCAGTGATCAACTTTAATGCTGACTGATGAATACGTGAAATTTCAAAAACAAAAGAAGCCTGACAAGAGGATACAGTGGTTGCATCTTAAGATCATAAGGACGGAAAATATTCTAAAACTAAAAGCTCAGCAAAATACTTTTGTTTGCTTCACAACAGATAAATTACCCTTAAGAAAAGTGCAGGTAAGGCCACACGAGCGAGGCCATGGATGCATTATCAGTTGGAAGTAATAGAAATAGAAGACATAGACTAAGAAAAGGGAGGGGAGGCAGGAAGTACTCACAGCTTTTCTATACAGGGAATTTATGTTGACAGAAAGTATGAAAACAAGACTGAGAATCCATGTACTAAGGAGCATTTGCATAAGAGAGGTTACGTAATGTGTGATCCTCAATGAATGATTATCAGTGGCAGAGCACCTCCACTGAGATTGCAGTAATCTCCACTGTCAAACCTGCCTCATGAAATGGACCTACATGGTTTATTTTGCTTGGAAACAACATAAATATCTTAACATGCAAAAATGTTGTTATTCTTAACAGTTATGTATTTACCTTCCCAAAAAAGGTCTTATTCTGTAAACTTTTTTTTTTTACCTTTTGCATATAGGTTTATAAAATATTTATAGAAAGCATGTTTTATAGAAAGCTAATATTTTATGGAAGAACGAGAAGTGGAGGGCATTTGTACTGTGATTTGGGTATGGCCTCTGAGGAATATAAAATTAAAGTGTACAAAAAATGCTTTATTTTATGTCCTGTACCAGCTTGTACAGATTATTTCAGTTTGATCAGCTGTCTTCTAGAATGAATTATTTTTGCAAAGGGGTATCTTTGAAGATCAGTTACAGAATTAAAAAGTAACAGTAACTAAGCAATTCTCAGTCTCATCATTACGGTTCAGAAGCTGTTAACAGTTGTAAAGGGCTAATTAGTGTAATGTAATCCTCTTAGGAGGCTGCAGGCATTGAGCTAGATTCCTTTATAATTTGTATGTAGGCCTTCTTTATTCCATTGGAATTACAATAATTACAGACAGCAGTATGTATTTGCATTCTAGCCATCCACATTATGTTTATTTTGCATACTGAATACTGCACAATAAATGCAGAAGTAGAATTTTCTATTTTCTATTTAAATATCAAAATGTTCGGAAGAACAGCTAAGTGTTGGTTTTATAACTGTACAAAATCTACCAAAAGAGAAAATGAAAACAGGAGTAAGTGGCTTTCTGAAATCCCAAGCAATCAGAGAGAGAAAATACTGGAAGAGCTGGATGTGAACAAAGTGCTGTCATATTTGGTTTACAAGAGAGTCTTTTCCTTGGAGGAATACAAAGACATTTGGTCCCAGGAGAGCTACAAGAACAGAACTGAATATTTTTTAGATAAACTGTCTTTAAAAGGCCCAGGTGCTTTCTCTGCCTTTTGTTCCATTTTGGAGGAGGTCTCTCCTAACTTGCTGACATGCTTTCTCCTTGGCTATGAAGGTAAGGTCACTGTCTGCTCTGAAATGCTTAAGTGTATATTGGTAATGTCTTGCAATCCTTTGACACTAATAGTTATTTGCTATAATTAGTGTTTACTTTCTCTCTTGAACAAACCAGAGAGAGTATTTGCTGCTTTTATAGTTCTTTATTATAAAAGAGAAAATAATGGGTAGAAAAATTATTAAATATACCTTATTGTTATACTTTGAATATTTAAATTGCTAACAAAATGCTGAATATTCAAATTGCTTCTACAAATAAATAAAAGTCAGGATAGGGGAAAGGATTTCTAAGTATTACTGATAACGCTTAGCTAAGAAATGTAACACTGATCATTTACTTTCCTTCCCATTTCCGAAATAATTAAAAATAGACTGAGAAGTTCTGTAGGCATAGTGCCCGACTAAGTGATCCCTTTCACATTTTTCTTTTAAGTCACATTATTTATTAAATCTATCTGTAAACAACTGCATGACAAAAGGTTGTATTACTAAATATCAAGAATACAACTGAAGTAAATCGAGATGTTATTTGGACATCAGGCGCTATCCGTGCTTTTTTACAGAACGTTTTGCTAGATATTAGCAAAGATAATGTGAAAAAATACATGCAGAGTGTTTACAATTATATCTTACTGACCTATTTTTATTTTTTGTGTCTGTTACATTCTAAATTTCAGTCTATCAAGTCACCTAGAGTTTTTCTCAGCAATGACTGCAGGGTTGCGCTCAAAGGTTATATATGGAATGTCCTTTTAGAATTTAATTGAAATAGTCACATCTTTCACTGATCTGTTCAGTATCAGCTTTAAACATCTTAATATTACAACTATCTTTAAATTAAAAAAAAGTAATTCTGAGTGCTGTAAGAATTTTAATAAACTAAATATGAAAATTTGAAATCGAAAACCATTTTGACCTTTAAAATAGCTGTAGATTGTGTCCTTTCCTGACAACCTGATTACTTATAAAATTGACAGTTAGAGATCTAATTACATGAGAAGGCAACAGATATTTTACCCTAATTTAATTATGAGAAGATGCCCATTTAATGTAACTTTTCAAGATCAATTTACAGTAAGGTTTTATGGCAGTAACAAGAAAATCAAAGGAGGTTCACAAATCTTGTTGGGGATTTTAATACATGTAGAATGTACTTCACAGACAACCATGTTATGAAAAGGCTACCTAAGGCCTCTTTATGCTATATATTTTTTTAAAGCATGTAAGTATAAATACAACGGATTATAAATATATTATAAAGCCAGATCTTTTGGAATACGCTTTTGGAATGAAGTTTGGGCTTCTGAATTCACTGAAGAAACAGTGCAGGGAGATTTTTATTCTATGCCACCTAAACAGATCGTGCAGGAGCCTGTCACAGAACAGATTTAAATCTTCCTGTGGGTACAAGGTTTGGGGGGTAGTGCCAATATAAAGGAGGATGGCCTCAGCAGTTGGGTGCAAGTCAAGGACTCTGTCTCCCTGACAACATCACAGTAGATACAGAGAAAAAGGAGAAAGCCAATGCTGCACATTTCCAAAAGAGTAAAGGATACTGTTGGAACAGCGTCCCCAATCCATTCTGTCTGTCTGTGCCTTGTGCAGGCAGAAAAATGCCTCAGGCTGCCTTAGCTCAGCCACTATTACACTCTTTCCTCCTGCCCCTCCCCCAGTAGCGTTTATCAAATGTGCAAAGCTAGTTTTAGAATCTGTTATTGCTAGTAATAATCGACTGGATAGCAGGCAAAGAAAAACACAGGCTATATACTCACATTAATTCATGCAAATAATCTGTTTAAATTCATGCATGCATATGTAGCAGATTCAATTAAAATACATTATGTGTTATGGCATTGTGGATTTTTATAGATTGATTTTGATAACCCATGTTACAAGGTGCACAGAACGATATGATGAAAAAGAGCATTGTTCATTATTTCCATTAAAATAATTTTCTTCTCCACCCTCTCAAAGCTGACTGATAGGGCAAAGGAATCAAATGGAAGGAATGCAGTCTAGATGCATGATGAGAAGCTGTGCATGATGCCTGTGCTGTGCATGATGCCTGTGCTGTGTGGCATCAACACCCCAGCTACCAGTGCCATCCTGCCCACTGTACTTGTTAAAGACACTTTTTAGGGCAGGCTGAGTGAGCACACAAAATAGAATCAATCCCCGTTATTGATCAGCTGCATGTACAGTGGAGGCCAATTTCTGTTCTCTGGACCTGCCCCTGTTGGCAGATATGGTTATTTTAATGTGTTTCCATTGTCTGCATGCCCTACAGAAAGAACCATTTGACAGGTGCTGGAAACGTGGCACGATTCCAAGAGGTCACTCAGTCTCTGGACTAATGCAGTTCACTGCAGGAACTGTGAACTGTTCTAGTGAAATGTGGCCAGTGAAGGATGTACTGTCACTTGCACATAATTGTTTTAATGTGACTTTGAACTCTTTCATCTCATTATTCCAAAGAATTACACTCACAGTAACTTAAGGGGTGTTACAGCACCACTTATGCCTCAAGACTTGTGACTTGATTCCTCTACTTACAATTCTCAGTATAAAGAAAAGCTCCTAGTGATTTCAGAGGGAGAAACATTGTTTTACTACATGCCCATATGGTACAGTAGAAAGTCATTTCTTCATCGGCCAGACAGAATTTTAGAGGGAGTAAGAATTTCAAGTTATTTCCAAATTCCTATAAATTGTCTGACCTGTACATCTCAAGTCTATTGGAAATATGAATAGGGAAAAAACTTTATCTATAAAAGGTCAATAGAAATTGTTTACCTAAACCAGCCACTTATCCAAATGTAACATCACAGACAGAAATACATCAAACTGTAGATGTTATTTTGAATTATGCATCAGCTACTGGATAAATTTCTTTATTGTTATCCAGATCGTATGCATTTCCCAGCGTTATCAGAGCAAACAAAACTGAGAGCTGTGGCAGAGATGGAGCTTCATGAAACCTGTCAGATGAGCGACCAAGAGGGAAGCCTTTCTGCTGAGGAACAACTGAGTCAATCATTCCACAAATACAGGTTAAAATTATCACTGTCATTATGTCTTTAATAATCACAAAATTTCCAGTGACTTAGTGTAAGTGAAGTACACCACTGATGCTTTCAAGGTTTTGATTGCGTCTGGTTTTACTTGGCATTTGTAAAGTACAATTCTACTTTGTATAACGAACATCTTCTGATGTTGATTTTGATGCTTGAGTGCTGGGGATCAGCTCTGGTCTTTACTACAGGTATTCAGTAGTGATGTAATGCATTGGTGACACTGCTAGTTTTCAGTGTTCAAGGACTAAGTACATATGTAGAAGTACATCTTATACATTTTGTTGGAGTGTGACAGACAGCCTAAGTTAATATCACAGTTCCTGTTATTTTTATTTACTTTCAGAGGAATAGAAACTGAGGAAGACCTAGGTAAGAACAGCATGTAACCTGATACATGCTGGGATACTGGGATTTAAGTCCCTGCTCCAGAGATTTGAACCTAAAAAGAAGACAAATAAAACCCTGGAAAGTTCTAAAATGCATCATTTTATGTAGTTAGTATTCAGTGCAGGCATTTGCAGTTGCGTGTTTGGAGTCATACTTTGCCTAATTCAGTAAGGAATCTAGCTGAGAATGGACTACAGCTCACAATAGCTCATTAGCTGTTAAGAAATACTGTAGGTAATTATACATGTCCAGCTAAAGCAGAAATATTCTGAGAAAAATCTTGAAAATTAGTTAAAAGCTGTCCTGTTTTGATGTATCAGTAGCATATAAAGAGTAAATTATGCAGGCTTTAATACCTTTGAATGTCTAGGTTAGTTTTGTTAAGTTTCAGGTAGTTACTGAATTACACTAGTTTTTAGAAGTGTAGTAAAAATTAATGACTGTGAAATGATTGGAAAAAATTGTGGTTGTAAGAGGTTAAGTTCATCCTGACTAACAGTGAAACATGAAATGGCAATAGAGTATGAAGACACTGGATGCAATACAGTATGGCCCCAAATTGTACAGTAGGGGCTGATCTATACCCACTAATGAAATGCCAGTCAGAACTCATTTCTCCATAGACATTCACAGGAGTTCCAGGAGAGCTGTAGTCATTCACAATCTGAATATGTGCCATTTGGATTCTAAAAGATTCATTTTGTAGCACTGGTCCTCTAACTTCGCAAGGCAATTCACTTACAAAACCAAACCAATTAAGAAGTGCCTGCAGCTAAAGAATCACATGAGGGAAGTAGTAGACAAATAGGAAAGCTTTCCTTAAGTCAGCCTATGCTGGAAATACTTGGTTGCTCAAAAAACCCCAAACAGATATAAAAGATGTCAGTATTTGCAGAGCCAGGTAGTCTCACTCTAAGATTGTTATATACATTCCACTTTTTAAGAGGTATATGGCACATCAGTACTGCATACACCCTGAAAGAATAAAAAAAAAGATGCTGGGGCCATACTCCCTCTGTGGTGTATCAGTGTTACATGTGAAAGTTGATGCAGCCCCAGAACTCAGACAGCAAGAAGGGAATAGTCACCTGTATTGGAAACAGAGAACTCAATGAAAAGACAAACTAGTGTGCAATAGCACACAATTTACTTCCCATTTCCTGGGGGAAAAAACATACCTTGACACCAGGTTAAAAAAGCACCAGTCTTTCCATCTCCTCCACCCAAGAGAAAAATGTATTATGTAACTGTTCTATGTTAGATTTTTCTTAAGTGCCACACCTGTATCAAACAGCAGAATCAACATGGGATTTGGGGAGATGAGAGTCTCAAGTGCTTGTAACAGTTGTGAAAAAGACAACCTCGCTTTTGAAGATGACAAGAAAGCTGACAGCAAAGCAAATATCCTGCAGATATGGTGCAGAAACACACACTACAAACCACAGGGTCCCTATCAACATGGCAACATATCAGAGACAGAAAGTACCACCCATTAACAAAATGGTGCATGACTATAGGGGGCATAAAGACAACCACAAATACATAGAAGTAGTTAGAAAAGAAGAGATGAGAAATAAAGACAAAATGGAAAATAGCTTCACTGCCCTTTCCTCAATATTTGTAAATATTCTCAATCCTTTGCATTTTTTTCCCAAAGGTAAAAAAATGTCAGATACATAGACACTCTAAAAACAAGAAATTCCTGTCTCTGAAGTAAATAGCAGAATTCCAGATGATGTTAGTGAGAGAATGAGCCAGAATACTTTGATAATATAGATATTAGATGTTCCACAATTACATAGCAATTGCAAATCTGTGTTTTTGTATTTATGTTTAGACAAATATCAACATCTTATCACTGCAGAATAGATGGTCTGGGAAGAGAAAATCTTCTCAGTTTTAAACACTAGGATGACCCTGTTAGTTAGGAATCAACCAACTATAGCCATCACATAGTCAGTAAAGCAACTTGGACAAAACAAAAATAAAACTAAAGATGCAAAAGGTGTGCAAAATGTTTCATTTAAAGCTGAGACCCCTAGTAAGGATACCACAATTCACAATTTCCCCTCTTGAGACAGCTCCAGCACTTCTGATTAATACAATAAAAATGTGGTCTATAACACAAGTAAAATTGAGTAAGTTTGAGGTTTGCCTATTGTGATTTGGTCTAGGACTTCTCAGGGCAAGCAGCTTATCTACAAATACCCTCACAAAAATACCAGACAGAAGCTCCATATTGCATGGCTTCTGTAAGTCAATGCTAAGGATATGTTCTTGGTCTGGCTTTGGGCCAGAAAACATTGCCCTGCTTCTGTTTATTGTCCCCTTCTTTCCCAGAATATCCTCCCCAAAACAAGAGAATCTCCATTAGCCCAGTGGATGGAATTATAGATTGGGCAATTGCCTGAATATGACCTCAAATTAGTACTGCTTTTAACACTTTGGTTTGTTTTTGTTGTTGTTGTCTTTTGGTTTTTGGGTTTGGTTGGGTGTTTTGTTTGTTTATTTGTTTTTAGTTTTGGCTTTGTTTGGTTTTTTTTTTCTTTTTTTCTTTTTGCTACTTTATGTCTCAAGCATCACTGGTCATTTGGTGCTGGTCCTGTGAAAAGCATGCAGATAACATAAAGGAAAATAGTTACTTATTTTCCTCAAACTTTCTGTTTCATCCTCCAATAATAGTTTTTATTGTCTTATTGATTGAACTAAAATGCTGAAGCAGGCAGCTCTCAGTAGCATTCACAGTACATATATGTGTTACTTTCCCATGTATTAAGAAGAGATTGTGTCACAAGGACTGTCAAATAAATTATCTGAATAAGTAATATCCACACTGGGAAAATCAGATACTGTTTTTGCAGTTGTTACAAAGCAACCCATCTATTTTCACACAGTGAGCAACAAGAGATTTTTGCATGCAGCTTTTCTGTTTTCATGTAAATGGATTATGATTGTGTGATACATGCTTTATAGGGCATGTAATTCATTCTCATTTGAAGTCAGATTTATGGATTTCCCACTCATGTTAAAATTTTAGAGTGGCTCAGTTCTATTGTAGAAGATACCTTTCTGAACCTATTGGGATTGTGGCTTAGAGCTCTTAAATAAATTGGTTTTCAACATATGAAATTTAACATTTTGCACAGGGAAATAAAAACTTAAGTGTGGCAAAACTTCACTGCTAATTACAAGTTCTATTGTAAAGGAGACAGTCTTTGCTTTGCCTTAAATAACAAAAAATAATGTGTACAAATTGTGTCAACACCATTATTCAGAAAGGAGTTAAGTCACAGATAAATTTTTATGATTTATTTGGACAGCCATATATTGGCATCTTACACCTCTAAATATCATTCCTAGATTTTAGAATTTTTGTGTCATTTTTGCAGGTGTTTTGTGTTCCTTCACAAATGTAATATTATTATTATTATTATTATCATCATAATTATCAACAAATGCAGCACTTGTCAGTCAATACTGAACACTACTACCAGTCTGCAATAAAGCCCTGTTCAATGGGGCCACTAGATGGTACTGTACCACAGTACAATTCCTTGACTGCCTATATGAAATCATAACTGTGAATGATTATTTAGAATTGTAACTATAGGATAATGACTTGTTTGCCCCAGTTTTCCTAGGCACACACACAAACACACAGACACAGAGGATACACATAGGATGTTTAGAAGCATTTCTTGGTTTGATTTGCTCACATCACTAATGAGTGCATCTTTCTCACAACGCATACAAACTCAACTTTGATGTTTCAAAGGCATAGTGACAAATACTTCCTTTCCTTCATTGAATGTAGCAAACAAAATTCAGAGTCTGTGTTCCCCACAGAGGAACAAATGGCACCCAAACCAGTGAAGGGTACAAGCCCAAATTCAGAGATATGATAATTTTCACACTTCAGGAATCTGGAATTCCTTGCTGATTTGGAAATATTCATATCCACTTTCCATATGCAAACAGCAAAATTAAGTGCACTGTAGTGGTAAATCAAGCCCATGAAGTCCAAACCAGATAAAAACCGCCATAGCTATTCAAATGTTTATGTTTTATTTGTTTTGCTATACTCACTCACTTCCAACAGATTATATTCCTATTATATTCCTTTTTTTTTTTTTTTTTTTTTTCTGTTTTTTNTTTTTTTTTTTTTTTTTTTTTTTTTTTTTTTTGCATGTGTTCATGAAAACAAATCATACTTCCATGGACTTTCTACTCATCTTCTACAGTTTCCCTACTGAACTGCTGTATTGGGTCCTATCTTACTGGATCACAGGCTGTGTACTGTTAAACTTACTTTGCTCTAAAACACTTTTTCTGTGCCCCAATACATTCCTTTAGCAAAGGCTATTAGTGTTCTAACTTCTATGTGAAGTTAGACTTCTGAAGTTTGTTCTTTCTTACACGTGTCTGATCACATGAAGTGGGATGTGTACAAGGGGGTCAAATCACATGACAAAGGCCATAGGTCTGAACTGCATATAGAAAAAATCCCTTTCAAGAAGACCTCAGTTAATGCAGAGTCTTGGCAGAAATTGCTCAGTCCTCCACTGCTGGGAAATGCCAAATAATCCCTCCACTTCCTGAGCAGCCTGCCTGGCACAGAGGCACTCACACATCAGGCTGATCAGCTCTTGCTGCTGTGCAGGATCCCAGTGCCAGGGACAGAGCACAGCACAGCACTGCAGATGATGCTCACCTGGGAGGTCCAAGCAGAGGGACCACCCAGCTCTGCAGCACCTTTACAGACCCTTGCTGAATGTCACACTCCCCAGCACCAAACCTTCAACCATGTGAGCACAGCAGCCCAGAGGGAAGTCACTGGTAGAGTTCTGCAGGGCATTGATTCTTCCTAACAAACTCAAAAATTGATTGGAAGAAGATCTTAGCAGTGAGGTGGAAAAGTTTGCTGAGGATTTACATTTCCTCAGTGTAGGATGTGTGAGAGCTGAATGCACAGAACTGTAAATGGACCCTAAGATTAAGTAATTGGTTCATAAAGTGGCAGAGGAAATTTAGTGTGGATAAATGTGAAATGATGTAGGTGGGCTAAAGTGTTCTTGGCTTTATGAATAAAGTGATGAGCTGAGTTGCCTGTTTCCACTCAGAAGGGAAAGTTTTGGATTGTGACAGATAGACATTTTCATAAAAACCTCAACTCAGTGCATGGTAGCAATCCAGAAATCCAAATCTTTGTTAGGAAAGGAAAAAAGAACAAAACAGGAAATATAATTATGCCAGTCTATAATGCCACAATTTGCTCACACCTGGAATACTGTGTGCTGTTCTGGTGCTTTCATCTTGAAAATGTTAGATTAGATCTGGAGAAAGTTCAGAGAAAGGCAACAAACACACGGAACAGAATGGTTTGCATTGGGAAAATAACTGAGTAGGCCAGAAATCTTTATTCTGGAAAAGAAATTGCTTGTGGAAGGAGATTAAAAATGAAAAAAATAAAAGAGTGAGAATTAGTGCCACACAGCGTTTTTAAAAAGCAGGATTGATTGTAACCTATATTCTGTACAGAACAATTCTGTATGTGCAAATTAATTCCCTTTATTCTGAACACTAGGCTCACAGGCTTCAATGATACTACTCTTCTTCCTTCCCCCTCCCAAAAGCCTGTGTTTTGTCTGGGGAAAGAGGTTGGGAGGATAGGATTTTCTACCTCATATTTTCGTTCTTCCAGTGATTACTTAGAGAAGTATTAGTCCTCAAAAGATGTTTTGGGACATGGTTAGAGTATAGAGCTCCTTCATGAATGGCCATGTTTTTCTCCACATCTGAATGATTTGGAGTGGCACCAGAAAAACAAAAATAAATTCTTGGTCTCCTGATGAAATTTATGTGGGAAGAATCTATAAGAGAAAATTTTCATGGATTATGCACCTCCTCATGGATGGTATTCTGCAAGAGAGCTTGCATGGAACCAAAGCAATCAAGGATCAAGAAAAGCAGGAACAGCCATTTCTTGCCAGCAATTATTGAGACAAAACCTTGAATGGCTTCCTCCAAACATCTGCTACTTGGCATGCCCAAGTCATTGCCAGTATTCCTGCTGTGAGGGTGCCATCCCTAATTTTGCATGTATTTTCAATGCAAATGTATTTTGTAAACTGGGAGATAACAACACAGGTACCATGCATATGGAAAAGGTTTTAGTCAGATTATGTCTGATCCCAAATGTTTATTGAGGTTCAAGAGATTAGATTTTGATGAAGCAAGGGGCTGCACTCCTTTGTGCCTTTACCACCTGTTATTTTTATGACATGCACCAACAATACAAATTAGCCCTGACATACGTAAAAATTGTTACCATTGGCTTGTGGCTTTTGGCATCACAGCAGTTGTGTCAAGGTCAATTCGTCCAGCAGCATTGGCTTCTTTGACAGGAAGCTGCTTATCTCAGTTTGGAACCTGGAACAGATAAGCCATGGCTATAGTCAGCAGTAGAAAGAAGTGTAAAAGAAGGGAAGGAAGAGAAAAGAGAAAACAGAGCTCAGAACAAGTGTCTTTCCCGAGTATTTTTGTATTTCCACTTTAGAAATAACCATTAAAATAACTTTTCAGTCTGTTATTGTAATTACTTGTAACTGTCAGCACATTAGCAGTTATCAGACACTGTAGTTAATTGTACTGGAAGTAGAGTATGACATAATAAAGACCGAACTCTTTCTTTAGTTGCCTGCTCAGCTCAGGGTAATCTGCATTTCCATCTATATAAATTGTCACTTCAGTAAACTGCTGCCTTTGCTACACAAAATATAAAATATGAGAAGTTCAAACATATTACAGATAACTTAAAGGTTCTTGTGACTGAAGTAGCAGTTGCTTATGTAACTACACTTTTATAGAATTTATTTTTCTTTCCACAGAAGATACCAACTGTGGCAACCATTACCATAGCAATGCATTATGCATGCTTCCTGACACAATATTCCACACCTCAAAATATCCAGAACCCACTTCTCTGTTCTCCCTGACTTTTGCTTTCAACAAAACCTGAAAGAAAGCTTTTGACCTTGAAAACATTTTTTCCTGATCTTTGAATTTCCCTAATTTTTGGCTTTTACAATTAATTACTGCAGCCTCTAACTTATTTCTGGCTGTTCTTGGCTAGGAATGTCTAAAAGATTGGTCTTTGCATCAGAAAACATCAGAGTACAGTATTCCAGCTAAATCCCACACTCTGGGAGCTGTGTGGGGCTACTGTATGCATATGAAGCCATCTCTTCATTATCCAGAGAGCATTTTTCCATTTCTTGTGCTTCCCAGGCACAGCTGGCATTGCTACAGCAGAGCAGGGGGTCGGGTCTTACAGCTGCTTTCCAGCCACCCAACACTCTTGTCTTAAGATGACTCTTCCTTTCTATAATGGTTTCCTCTCACAAAAGCGAGGGGGTTTTGATACAGGCCAATGAAATGGAAGTCTCAGGTTTGAGAAGGGCTGTGTGAGGGATGAGCTGGAGCTGGCAGTGTGATGCCCACTGTCACTGTGCTGATCTCTCACTTGGAGGATGTATATATTTTTGCTGGAATTTAATGTATGTTTAAACCAGTCTTTGAGTAAGAGATCATAACACAATGACTGCATCTCAGTAAAACTTTCTCACAGAAGTCTTCTGTCTTAAGACTTGGCTATACTTAGAAAGATTACCTCTGTAATATTAATAACATATTCTTTGCTACTGCCCAACCCCAACAGCACTGAATCATAAAATTGCCATTTAAGTATTTCTTCTATGAGTGCTGTTGGCATATCTTCTGCTTGCATACTGAGGAAAAAATGTATTAAACTATATATAATGACATAATTTTGACCTTTTTGTCATAGCAATACTTTCATAAAGATTTGATATACTTAGATTGTAAACACTTCTAGGCTGGAATACAAGTCTATATGTCTCAGCAGGGAACTCTGGGCACTGAATTCCTGAAGTAACAATAGTACCAAGAAATAGATGCTCAGTTTATAAGGGGAAAAAGAAATCAATGTTGCTTTTGGTATCATTTACAATATATGTATTTAGTACAGTGTTTGGGAAACTTTTGTGTTGTATACAGCATGAAGAGTCTTGCAAATGTCAGCACAAAGTTTTTAGAGTGCCTGCAGTGACAGTATATGTAGCTGTTTGCTGTGCAAGCTAATGATTTCTCAAGAGGCAGAGAGCTATATGCACAATCACTTAAAGCAGCATTTCAATTAATCAAATTACTTTTCTTTCTCCATTTCTTTTAAGACTGAGCTGGGAATAAAGCAAAGCATTTAACTGAGAACACTTTTATACAAGTATATTGACTCTGATGGCCACTCTTCACTGTGTTTTCAAACCTAAGTGGAATGTTGAACACACATACACAAAATTGCATTACAGGCATTGCCATCTACAGGATGTTTCACAAAGCCAGAATAAAGCTGACAAATAAAGACACAGAATTATAAATTGATTTTAGAAGGAATAATAATAATAATTTGTAAGCAGTGTTCAATTTCAAGATGCATTTAATGATTTTTGAGACAGCTATATATTAGTCTATATTGGCAATGCAACACTTGTACAAAAATGACCCAAATAAATTTTCATTAATAGATGAAAGAGATTATTATCTTCTAGTTACACATTTTTCTTTATGGTGTTTGTGTCACAGCCAAATAAATGATCTTGAATGCTTAGATTCAAGATTCCTTCCACAATGAAGTCTGCAATATAGCTTAGTTTGACTGGTGTACATTGATAAAGATTTTCACCTCCTGTTTAACCTCATTTATTGACATAAGTAAGGATTTGGGGAAAAAAATCCTAGGGTAATAACATTCAGGTTTTGGTATTTTATTAAGGAGGTTAGCATCAAAAGGTTTAGCATCAAAATTAGCTTGTATTTTAAAAGTCTTACTTTACTGGAGTAGTAACCATGATGGTTTCATTCATTGGTTTGTATGTTCATTTATGGACACAGTTATAAATGAGATGAATGGAATTGCCTGCAAGTAAATTTGGCCTATTATCTTTATTTCTAAATTTATAGATACTATGGGAGGGAAAAAAAAGAAAAGTACTTGCCAGCAATACAGAAAGTTCAGTAAGAACTGATGGTTGGTGGTCTAGAGCAGCCACAGCATTAAGGTGCAGAAAGAATCTCTTGGAAAACTCTCTAATCCTGTTCACTGTTCTTTATACTCTATCCCAGAAAAGAAGAAAAAAAATCAGTAAGGACAAAATTAAAAATATTAGGCAAAATATATTCTTAGTTTAATAAGCAAAGGTATCTTTCTATCTGAGTTTGAAAAAAGGGACTTTGATGTAGACCAGAGATTAGGACAAGGCAAAAGGAAGGTAATAGAGGATATGAATCAAACTTTTAGAAATCCTTTTTGCTTTTTGTCCTATGACAAGGCAAAAGGAAGTTTGAAGTGACTTAGCAATTATTATCTTATCAAAATCATAAGTGATCTATAGAATTAATCATCACCATATATGATCCAAATAATTAATTTAATGGGATTCACAACTGGATTTTATTTTTGCATGAGTAACAGACACTTCTATAATTTTGCTAACAGTAAATTTCCTTTCCCTACCATATTGTAAATGCACCTCTACCAGAAGAGTGCTTAGAAGCAATATCTTCTAGAAAGAGCTTACTCTTACTAAAGAGCTAAGGCAGCTGTGCTAAAACAGGTAGTACACCCCACAAATTCTATAGGGCTGGTACAGGAACATAAAAACTGTGCTACCTTGCAACATATGCACTGCTTTGTGAGAAGACTAGAAACAAAAACAAAAGAGCAGATAAAACTGACAGCATATGAATGACCTACACCATATTTTCCAAAATAACCCTGCAGCATTACCTGAAGAAATTCAGAATTCAGTGAAGCCTCGCCTCCTGGTTCTGCCTTCTATCAAGATTTATGTTCCACCGTGCCAACTGCTGCCACGGCTTTAGTAGGACACAATCAATCAGCTGTTCCAGGAACCCTTTGGTCCTTTATGTGCACTGGTTCTTATCTCCTCTTTTCTTCTCAAGGCTACTTTCTCAACTCTAAATAAAAGCAGCAAAGTAATAATAGTGATTGGACATTTCAGTATGTTTCTTAAATTTACAATGTCCCTAGAAGCCATTGATGTGATTTGGCATAGAAAATAAAAATACTTTGACTTTTCAACAGATTGTATTTCAAAATAATACATTAAGGTTTAAATTAGTTACTTAATGTTAAAAAAGAAACACTTTTTGTCCTAGCATTACTGAATAAGATTTTTTTTTTATGATTTAAATACCACAGAATATCTTAAATATGTTTTCTGATAGATCTGGGGCAGCAAAGCCCTTCTGGACATTTATCTCTGAAATTACATTGAGAGGAATAAACAGCTGTCGGGAATATAAATGCTAACTCATCAGAATGCTGACTCAGTGCTGTAGAAATCAAAATATGTTCATCTACTGCAGAGGTAACATGTCATACACCAACCAGTCTTATTTTATCTTGGACAGCCATAAAACCAGTTGAACAAAAATGCTGGGACAGGGGAGTGGAAAACAAATTATAAATGGGGAAAATTTTAAGGTCCTTGTAAAGACCTGCCATATGACTGTAAAAATAGAATCATAGAATAGTTGGGGTTGGAAGGGACCTCTTAAAGGTCATCTAATCCAAACCTCACTGCAGACCAGGTTGCTCAGAGCCCCATCCTGCTTGACCTTGACTGTTTCCAGACATGGGGCATCTACCACCTCACTGGGCAGCCTGTGACAGTTTCACCATCCTCACTGGAAAAAAGAAATCTTTCTTCTATGTAAACTAAATTGACCCTCCTTCAGTTTAAAGGATATTACCCCTTGTCCTATCACAACAGGCCCTGCTAAAAAGTTTGGCCCCATTTAATAATCCCAAAAGTAACCATCACAGTCAGGATTTGTTAATTGGTCACCTTCAGTGGTAAAAAACCTACTCTACTGCAAGGATTGTCTCTTGAGTTATTGTGTGGTTTAGGGTCCACACCTGTTTTCTTGGCAATTAATAGAATTTCTTTATTTTGTTGAGTCAGGATGAAGGACCTGAACAATCTCCTGCAATGCCATATTAATCTTTAATGTCCCATTAGAGACATCTGTCCAATTTTGACACTAAGTACGGGCTGAATGCTAGTGACTTTTTGTACTAAGATTTATTAAGGGTAGAAATATGTTACATGAGAAAATTATTGTATTTTACTAAATATACGGACATTCTGCAAAAAGATGTGAGAAGATTGGGATTTTTTTTTCAACTTTTGTTCTGGTAATAAATTCTGTTAGGAAAATAACAGCTATCTAGCCATTATTTCAGGACTTTTTATCCAGACTAATTTTATCTTTGATACTTTGGGTCAGCTATTTTGACTTCAGTTGAAGCTCTCTGCACTCTGTGGTGGAGTGTTTTGGCTCAGTCTGGAGTTTCATCCAAGCAAGTAATGACCTGGACTAACAGCTTTCTGGTGAAAACAAATTACCTTATATTCAATGCATTTCTTGCTTATTATTTCCAAAATTGTATATACATGTGAATGTATGTGTATATATTCTTAAAATAATTTCTACAGTTACTGATATTACTGTCCATATATTTTAGTGATCTGCATCTGGCACTTTTGTGCCAGATATCAAGGTTGATATAAGGCATCAACCTATATCTTATAAAAGGATAAGCACCTAGTTCTCTGGATATACACTCTGCCATAGGTCCTGCAGCAATGCTGCAAAGGAAGAATTTGCTTTTCAAAACTATGACCCTGGGCATTACTCAGCAATGATGGCTGTCAAAGGGAAGGAGAAAAAGACAGCAAGAAAATTTCTTTTGAAATATGACGTTAAACTGAAAAGTCTTTCCATTGAAAATACCCACCTCTCTGCCAAAAGAGAATCTAAAAGCAGAAAATCTTAAGCACTTCATGCAATGAAATCTTTCTAAAGATAAAAGATGACAGAATACAGCTCTTTCTTAAAGAAATCAAAATATTCATGAAGACACACTACAGCACAAAAGCATAGACTTCCATTTTTAATTTTGTAACCTCAAGCTTAATTCCTTTATTCGTTTCAGCTCTTCAAGCAATCAAAATTTCTCAAGTCAGAATCTTTCCAGGCAGCTGAATTTCTCTGCTGGGCTCTGTGATCCTGTGACATCTTTGTCATGCCTAAGTCATTGTGCAGGGAGCCCTGGGTTCTGCAAAATCCAATCTAGAGGCATTGTTTTATTGCCCTAGGTAAAGCAGTCTTGTTTCGTAAACTGAGTGAAATTTGCCCTGTACTGGCATGTTAGGCCTTCTGGTTCCAAATCATCCAGTTGTTAGTAATTTGTTATGTAGCCAGTATCTCTTTGTGCTGTATGATCCATGAACAGCCAACATTTCTGCATATTTTTATACATCAACATGCTTAAGAACCTGTAACATTATAAAATACACATGCAGATGTTATAGAACAAGACTGCAACTTGGACCCACTTAAGACTTACCATAGAATATTTACTTTTGGTTTGAGAAATTGCTAAGTGAAGGTATTTAGTCCTTGGACATATTTTGTTAAAAATCTGTGAAGCAATTTCTAGTTACTTTAAAATAATTACCACAACTTAAACTTTTGACTTGTCCTTAATATATTTTGTCTCCTCATTAAAGAAAAAAGAAAAGGTATACCTCTCTTAATTTTTTTTCCATTTTTTTATTGCTATAATCTTACAGGAGAAGATTAAAAAGAACTTTTCCTTATTACATTCGTAGGTACAATATCTCTGATCCTGCTTCCTAAACTTCCTGACTTATAAAAGATTTGGTGGTTTCAAAGATGGTTATCCCACCCAGGCTTTCACATCTGGCATCACTATCAGCACAGATAGAAATAATCTGAAGCAATTTCACCTCGCATTCTAATTCCAACTTCTGTTAACAGCCTTTCTTCAGCTGTTCTACTTCCAAATTAGCTTAGGATTTCTTATGTCATGGTAGTTCTAATCCTTCTAGTTAGGGGCATGTTATCCAGTGGCAGCCCCAGGACTAGATTTGCACCTTATCTGCATACATTCCTTCTGCAGAATTCAGGCAAAATGATGGATTTATGTTTATTGTGTATTAGCAACTTTATTTTCATTGTTGCTGTGAATATAGATGGGATAGTGGTTTATTTCTGAAACAGATTTTTACCTTGAGCAGTCCTGCAAAATATAACTTCATTTATGCAGAATTGGCCCATGGCTTCTAATTCTGTGGTTTAGCTTTCTTGTTTGTATTTGACAGTAAGCTTTGGATTTGTTACCAGTCTCAGTGAGAAAGGTTCCTCTTCTCAGAGCTCTGCCTGGATTATACAATTCTCTTCCATCTTTCCTCTTGACTTTCTTCTGCTCCTTTAATTTACCTTTTGCAGTCATGAAACTACAGGAGTTTCATAAATTTTCCAGGTTCCCTAAACCTTTTGTAGTGAACTTTCTGTTCTGAATTTCACAGTCTCTATATCAAGTTTATTCTGTATCCATTTGGCAATCTGGTCTCTCCTGGGAACATACACCTTGGGAAATTTTGCTCTGCACAAGAGCAGTTAATGACAGTTAATTGACAGTGTCCAGTCTCAGCTCTGGTACTTCCATTTGGGACTCTGGAGTATGCAGTAGTGAAGCCTGATTAAGTAGGGTTGGAGTTATGTGTTATATCTGTATGATAAAAATAAAGATTGAACATCATTATTTGGGATCTGCTCCTCAAATAAATGTGTTGCCTTTGATCTTTCCTTCTTTAAAAGTGACTTTTCTTTAAATCCAATAAGTCTTTTGAATAGGAAACAGGGTTGATACTCACCTAAGGTGTGACTCTAAATTTTTTGTGATAGCTGTCTTTATATAAAGCAAACAAAACTCCTTTTTAAATCAATGTAAAGTCTCTGAGTAATAGGAATTTTAAGAGTGCCAGTGCCGCAGGATAATAAAAACCTGGCGCAGAGACGTTGCTGTCATGGAGAGATGTTTGGTTGTTGCATTAACTAATAACAATAGATGAATTAATCAGTTTGCTTGCTTTTCTTTGTTGCCAACCTGGTAGAATGTGATTAAGTTCTCTACTGCTGGCCATGTTGAGGCTTTCATTTTTGTCTTGTTTACTTATATGTCTATTTTTCTTTTGCCAGTATTATCCCCATTCTATTCTTAGGTCTCCATAGACATCTCCCTATAAGTGTTATATTTGTTATAAAGAATTGTGTCAGAACAGCTACAGTCTCCCTTGGGAGGCATTTGATCATTCTTTTTATCTAGATCACTTAAAATCTTCAAAGACCAGCTGTACCTGGGTATTAATGCTCTTTCAGAACCATATGTTTCCCTTCTGCACAAAACCCATGGAAGGGGGACACTTACATAAAAATCTTGCTGCAAATTATTGCTACTTGCTCCTTCTGTAGGGGATAAAGGATAAGGGACAGGCAGGAACACATGATTTTAATCAACCCATGGAGGGCATAAGAAATCCTATAGGACATTTAAACATAGATAGTTTTTTTCCCCTCCCTTCCTCAAACCCTCCCCCAAAGTAATGGTAAATACTGCCTGCAAATAACCCCTATCTGTTCAACTAAGCAGAAATAAAGGCAGTACTTTTAGAACAAGGCACAGTTGGTTTTTTGCTTGATGTGTTTCTCAGAGAACTCAGAATGTTATATACTGTGCTATCTGTTGCTACATGCAGCATACAGATACATGAGGGCTGCCTCATGAAGAAACAATAGATTACACATCTATCCCACTCTCAGAATTTTTAAATATATTCTGCATATGACTTCGGCCCACTGGTTTCCTCTACTTTACACAAGCAAATATGCCATCATTATTAATAGACATACAGCAAAACAAAGGCAATATGCAGCAGGCAGGCACAAGAGGATATTTTAAGTTCAAAGTTGTCTGATTTTCTGGGTTTGTTCATCCCTTTAGTATTATTCTCCTATTCTTCATGTGAATGTCCTTAGAACTTTATGAAGTTATTACTAAAACATAGGTGAGAAGATATGTATTCCTTCTACAAACAAATGCAAAAAAAGGAACAATCTTTATAAACCACATGTAAACCTTGTTATACAGAGCTCAATTATATGTGTTCCATTAACTATTAATTAACACAAAACTGGCATGAGCAAATCAGGTGATGGTGCTTCTCTTTTCTTTGGTTTAACAAGGGAAGGTAAGATTAATTATATGTACCACAGTAACTAGCAGCATCTGGTAAATACAGGGAAATTATAGAATGAAGAATAATACCTGGGGAGGGGTGAGTTTGCTTCTTCCAATGGTTGGCTGTATGTCACAGGCACACCACAATTTATGAGTAACTCCAGCACTGCTGCTGCAAAAAAAATGGAAGACAGCATTGTCACTTTGTGTAGGTGATACAAGATAAATTTGTTCTTTGTAAAACAATTACAACAGACTGCAAAGAAAAAATTAGCTTATGATGTCTGAGAGGGAAGCATCAAAAAAGAAAGCACATCACAAGCTAGGAACAAACTCCATGAAAATGTCTCAAGATGTTTGAATATTGGGCCTGCAGAAGAAGTTAAGATGAAATCTACAGTGCTTTTATACGGGTTGTTTCCTTACCAGTCTCTTTCTATTCAGTGTTAGCAAGAAAACATTTGGAGAACAAGAATGTGTCTTCAAAGTCTCTTGGTTGAAAATAGCAGAAAATATTCTTCCCTTGTTCCATCTAGTGAAGGCCAATTGATTTCAAAGGGCAAGTAGCTGGTTGCTAGACTAAAGCATGCTAATGACATTTGGAGAAACACAAACTGAGACAAGAGGTGATAAGAGTATGTACTGTAGGTTAGAATAGGAAGGGGAGTCATTTTGACATAATGCTATATACCAGAGCAGAAATTTTTGTCACTGGTGCATGTTAGGTGTATGAACAGATAAACATTATTTGTACACTAGTATGACAATGCCTTTGTCAAAGGAAAAGCAATGTCTCTTCTTTTGATGTTCTTTGCACTGTAAAAGACCTATGGCAAAGAAAATGCAAATTTAATCTGAAGATTATATGAAGATTCAGACAACTTTTGTAGCCAACTCCCCCAGAAGTTCATCACTCTCAAGGCTAGAGTTATTCACCATTACACTCCTTCAGAGATGCTCATATAAGAGATGACAGAAATGCAAATGAGATTCTATGTATTATATTTAATTTTATCTCATCATATTCACTTAGAATCTTAGCTATGACCTTGAATTTGGTTGTATTTGTAATACAGTTCACCAGAGAGAAGCTGAGCTTCTACAGCATCAGATTTGTCATGAGATGTCAGATGTCTGCATCAAGTAGGATGACAAGTAACTGAGAAATGACATTGGTGCTACCCTAATCTTAAATCCATCTAAAACAATAAAACTCCTTGCAACCAGAACAGCATCAGGATACTTCTGAAGAACTTTTCTTCTTTGCAACTGGACAACTCTATTCTGCTGCTATGCTGAATGATTTCTCTTAGTGTGTTCTCCACCCATTAGAAATTTTTCAGATCCAAGTTATGTAAAAGAGTTGAAAGTTTTAATCTGGTGGAATAGCACTGTTTTGTCAAAATTTACAGAAGTCAGTGAGAATTACATAGATAAATACCTTTGATCAAATGACCAGGTAAAAGATGCAGCACAATGCAGAGATAGCTATGCTTTCAGAAGTTACAGTAGAAGATATCAATTAAAAATAACTCAGCTTACTTAGATATGTGATGATATGAAAATACAGGAAGGCAAGAGAAGAGTCTATTTCTGTTTTCTTCACAGTGTAGATACCAGAGTAATAACATTTCATAAATGCCCAAGACAGATGGTGTTCATGTTCTTTGCATAGTAAGATAACCAGAAACTTATCTATTGAACGGAATGATCAATACAATATGATCCACCTTAATCTTTGGCTTCAGGTTCACAGGAAACCTTCCCTCTGAACACTTGCAGAGCTTGTGATTTATTGCTGCTGTCACAATGATGTGCACAGATCACCAGACTGAATGTGTTTTGCAGTGACTACTTGCAAGTGTTAGTATTTTTGCTTTGTTCCTACAAACACTATGTCTTCTGTCTTCTACAGAGATGTGTGTTTTCCTTTAGTGTCAGTGTACTCCAGTACACATTCAAATTGTCAGCACTGCAAAGCAGTATCTCCAGCCACTGCGAGGTTACTCACAAGAAGTGGAACATCATCACTTTTGGCTATATGAGCAGATAAGAAGCTTGATTTCAGTAATTCCATTTGAATATTCCCTGATATTTCTTTGTTGTGTTCTGTGGTCACTGCTTTATTCATTCTATTCGTTTGTCACTAAGGTCCAGGCAAAGATTTGGAGGAGGAATATCACACTAGATTTGTGTGACAAATCAGCTCATTTTCCTTAGAGAAATTCTCTGGCTTCTGTAGTGTTGGTATCTTTCACTTGGGAGTGAGACCAATGAAGAGGTGCTTTAGCTGCTTGGGCAGCTGGCTTGAAGATAAGTGCAGTGTGTTGGAGAATGTCCTTGATTATTATCCATTAAGCAGTGGTCTTTTTTCTGTGTTCTGGTTTTCAAATCTCAGTAGTGTTGCAGATGGTTCTGAGGAAGAGTTTGCACTACTGCAATAAAATGAACAGATTTGCAGAGATGTTTAGGGTGCCAGGAGAGATCTATATTATGGGTCTTATAGTTAATCTTCAAAATGTATCCTTTATACATTATTTTCATAGAAACAAAAAATAGGGTTCTTTAACTAAAAATAATAAACACCTGAGCTTTATTTTCATTTTTGTTGCATCCTCTCTTGTTGCTCCAAAGTCTGGAGAGCCAATGAATAGCTCCCAAGAAACCACAGTGCTGAGTAAAAACCAGACAGTTTCGTAACTGCTTGGGTGCTCTTTACATGCAGATGGTGAGCAAATTGATTAGTTGGCAAGAGAGCAAGTGAGCTCTCAAACCTGCTAGTGTGTAATGAGAAAAAAACCATAGTAGGTTATAGTGAGAAGAGTAATTATCCTGTAAGTGTTAACATGTGCATGCTGCCATTGCAGCAGTGCAGATCACAGCATGACACATCTCAGGACAGATACTGTCCAGGTCACCTTCTGCAAACCACTCATTAGAAATATTGTTTCCAACATTCACCAAAATGCATGGATTAGACTACACTGCCAGACCCTCACATGCTATAAAATGATGACTTCCACGTGGCCTTGTTATTTTAGGCCAGCTGAGCACAGCTGACCCTAACATGGTCCTGTTTTTTTCTTTCAAATCTCCAACCAAACACGTTAAATAATTAGAGGCAAACAAAGCGAAAGGACTGATAGTATATTAAAATATAACTTCATTTCATAGCTTTTGCTAATTCATTTTTAAACATGATAGGAAGCAGAAATATTGCAGTATCAGAGAATACTAATATGATGACCAATTTTAAATTGGACAAATCAAATCCTGTACAACAGTATCATACAGGCTTCTGTCATTTTCATGTCTAAAAACAACCAAGAGAAATATTACATAAACCAGAAAAATGTTATATAAACTGCCATAACAGCAAAAGGTGATTTAAGTCTATTTACCTTACCAGACAGAACCTTAGTAGTCCATTATTTATGTTATTCTTTTGCTTAAAACCAAGGGATTGACCCACAGCACACCCCACAACTCTAACCCAAAACTCTGTGCTCTCTGCTAAGGCACAAATGGCAAGTTGCTTAATTACCCCCATTTCTCTTTAGCTATTCATGCTTTGCCCAGGATGGAAGGCTTTATGCAATTTGATAGTGTAACATCAGGAATGCCATAAAGGCAGTTTTATTTTTATACCGGGGCAATTAAAAAAAAAATTGGTCTACTCACAGCAAATTTGGAGCCAGATCATCTATGCCAAAAGTAGCAATAACTGCAGTGTATAAAAGAAGCTGGAATTGATTGTGTCTTCTCTGAAGCAGAGGACAGAAAATTGCTTATTTGATATAAAAATCTGGTTTGTAGCAAGATTGTTGATCTACACGTGAATTTTTATTGTTTATAAATAACTGACTAGAATCTAGAAAAGTCTTGACACTGGTTAGTAAAAGATAGATGATTGCAAGTCTCTTATGTATTCAATGCAGTTAAAAAATATATGCTTGATATTGAAAACTACATGTATCTAGAATTCATAAATCTGTCATTTTGTATTATATAGTCTTGAAAAAAACTAAAAAGTGTTTTATATTCTTCTTTTCCACATACCTGAAAGAATGGCATCTTTTAAATTTTTGTCACATTTAAATATTCATCCAAATTAATATAAAATATTTTTAATAAAACAAAGTTGAATTGGGATACCCAGACATCTATTGTCTGAAGTTAGGCTTTCATAAATTGAAACATCTTAAAAACTTTAGCTTAAGAGTTCCTTTAAGTTGATTTTTGTCTCTCTGACACATTTTTTTTTAATATATAAACCTCCCTTCACACACACATGGTTAATGGGAGAGCTCTATTTTACGGTAATGTTACAAGTGTTTGTAAACTCTGCTGTTTCCTCAAAATTAAAAATGCAGCGACTAAAAGACCAGATCTTGCAGATTCTTAACAGCATGAATAGCTTTTCATATTGGATTTTTGGAAGTTTTGTAGATGCACACTGTAACCCAGTAGTGTGTTTTGAATCTGACCAAATGTCTCCAATAGGACAGGGTATCTTGGCACTAGGGGATGGCATCAGCTAATTACTGATGACAGCAAAAGCAACATCACAGGAACCAGTCCTTCAGCCTGCTGTGTTCAAGCTGATTCTTTCACCAGCTGTAGTCCCAGATACTCACAAAAAAAAATTAAAAATTCCTGCAGCATCAAGGCTTTTGGCATTACATTTAGCTGTACTTTTAAGTCAGCTTTTCATTTCTTAATTTCCACCTGTTAGGGTTCATTTGTGTATCTTAAGCTTTATGATCCCTGAGAACGTTACATGAGACAGGTATATAATAACAGTATAATCATTTGAGAAACTGATCTGCCATCTGCACCACAATTTCATGCAGGTTTCCCTACACTGAAATTACAGGAACATTTGGGGTTTATTAATATTGATAAATATTGAGCACCTAGTTCCTTCAACTACATTATAAAAGTCTTGTTTATCACTATTTATCATTTTTACTTTTTGTTTTCATTGTATCTTTTATTTGGACAAGACAATGAAAAGAGTATCTTGTTGTCCTTTTTTTTTAAATTGTTTGTAGTTAGTTCCACTTCTTTCTGGCCCAGACAAGAGCAATACTTGAACAGTAATAACGTTTCTGGGTTGAATTGTTTTCTAAAAAAAAAAAAAAAAAATCTGATTAAAATCAGACTTAGCATGATTAAAAAAAAAATTTGAATAATTACCATAAACAATATCCCTGTAATGAGCTCCAGTGACATTTTTTGTGTTCTTTTCATAATAGATTACTGTATACTTGCCTCTAATTATAGTAAATCCTATTACATTAATTTTCATTGTACTGGTAATCTGATTAAAATAGTATAATGTTAACAGTCATACAAATGGTAATAAGAACAACTTTATACACTCTAACGAGAACAAATTTCTTCTTGAAAGTGAAAAATGATTTTCATATTTGTAATAAGTGTGCAAATATACAACTAGAGGTATAAAACAATCTCCAACTAGGATTATAAACAATTTCAATATATTCATGAAATATCCATCTAACCTTCAGGCATATATCTGATTACTGTGGAAACATTCCTATCAGCATTTAATTAAATATATTAAAGACACAAAACAAGGTTCTGAATTTATAAATTTCATGTTTATAATATAAATAAATTAGAAAATTATAATATAAAACTAATTTATAAAATGAGGCATGTGTATGAATTTTGGCAGGAGAAACTCCTTAAATTTCAGCAATACTCTGTCATTTTAATCTACTTATCCTGATGTGTACAGCTACCATGCACAAAACTCACTACTAAATTGTAAAAAAGCTGTAAAGGGGCAATGTAAGCAAGTACTCTTTTCACACAACTGAGTACAGCCATATGAATTGGTCCTCATTCTAAATTTTTCACAGTGGTTCTATAACACATCTACCACAGCAGTTCAGATAGCCTTTATTTTTTTTTCCTCAGCCTGCAATATTCTGAATTTTTGTTTTTCAGAATTTTACACCCTTCCTTCAGGGAACAGTAATTATCCCCTGCTTTTCACAATCTTCCATTTTCCTATAACTGTTGTCTGCTTGGAGGCTTCCCCATTGGGCATAGCATCTAAAAAGGAAAGCTACGAACAACTGTACATCCCAAAATCATAGCAAGGTCTGATCACACCTCACCTCAGAGTTAGAGTCTCACAGTTCTACCAATACACAGCTAGCAAGGTTAATTAATTAGATCTTTGTGTACCAGGATGGTGATGTGTTGCAGATGGCAGTCTATTCCTTAGAATCTTTTCTGGGAGGTGATGTTACTTACGCTTCTCTTTCTTTTGCATCTCACATTGAAATTGTATGCTTGGTGATTTCTTCCCTCCAGTAGTTTTCTACATGAATAAGCCATATCAGAGAGCACTAATGGAATTCATGCATATGCTTATTTTTTTCTACATTAAGCTTATTTTATCCTGTGAGAGGGTCACGCTTGTCAGGCATAATGTGATATTTGGATAATTTTTACTTAGGGTGGTTTTCTTTTCTTTTCTTTTTTTTTTTTTAAGAGTAAAATCTTAGCATTACAAGCTTGCAAGAAACAGATGTATCTAAAATCACTGGACAGTGGCTGCACAAGTCCACTTTGTTCTAGCCTAGATATACCAAGTTTACACACGACAGACTGAAATGGCAAGTCCGTTACAGCAGCTTTAACAGAAATCTTTATTAACATTATTACTATAATTGACTATATAAATTCACATTACTAACCACTACTGCAGGAAAAAAAAACCTCCTTAGTAAACAGGAACATTTAGATTAAATTAGAGATGGAAATCAGTCAACTAATGTCATGTTTTAATGTCACTACTTTATTGTATCAGTCTCTGGAACTCTGCCACTTTACTAACTGAACTGTGTAATAAAAAGTTCTCAAATCATATTAAATACCACAGAAGCATAGAATATGACATGTATCCAGATTTTTTTATCAATCATTGGAGTAAAAGTCACCAAGGGGAATAGGTTCATTCTAGAAATAAACAAAATGTTAATTCTCCAGCATACACAGTAGCACCTTACTGAGAACTGTCTGGAATGGACAATGTAACATTATGAAAAGTGTCTGTTACATGCACAGTACAGCTAAAATTAAGACAATCCTAAAATGCAAATAAAAGACATTATTTAATATGCCATAAAACCAGCAACAAGTTTATTTAACGTTTGATTTAGTTCTAATAAGTTTTGAAAACCTAAAAATCAATGCCATTGAATGCTTGAAATGTGCCATTAAGATCTAATCTGCCCTCAAAAGTTGCTGATGTGACCATACATTACTAATAAGGATGCCAGTGATTCTGGTAAGATTATTTTTTTTATTTTTGCCAAACAGTAGCTTACACAGTTTTGTTGAACAAAATAAGCTACATCAGCAAATAAAAAGTATTTTTGCTTGTTCACCAGCACAGCTATGCCAAATAGAAGTGTAGCTTCTTTTTCTTCACGTTATTACAGAAAGACTACATTATCTGAAGCAACTTAAGCATAGCCAAGACTTCTAAAAATGCATTTCTGTAGTGTCTTCAAAGAGTCTTTTGAGTCAGCCCTAAATTTCCCTTCCTCCTGTGAGCACAGTCAAAACGGACCCAGGTGAGAGTCTGAAAAGGATGGCACCTAGTGACAACTGGCACTACAGGGTTGTGCAGTGGGCTAATGATAAGGGAAAGCAAGATAAGGTTCTGCAATCCCAGTGACAGGCTTACTGTAATCAAATCTGAAATCAGCAGGGGTAAATAATACTGCAAAATCTTGCTTTGCACTCCCTGGAAGCATATCTATATATATGCTATCAACAGTAAGATGGAAAAAATGAGAGGCACAACTTAGGATGAAACCAGCTTTACACCACAATTACACTCCCTCGTTCTTAGCAGCTGATGGGAGGTCCTGATGTACAACTGCTCAGTGGCACCCTCTAAGTCCCAGTGAGACAGTGACCCACTGCTGACCACAGCCTGAAAACACCATGGCATGGGGCAGGAGTATCACACACACTGACATTAAACTCCACCTTCTCAGGGTCCTTCCATCTCTCTTCTAGATACACCACTGTCCTGGTGCAAACATACAATCATGGGTGGAGCTTGTGCCAAGAGCACATCCATTCAGGTGTAGCAGTCACACACAATATTGTTAACTTGGAATGGTCTGAAAGAGCAGCCTGGTCCTCTGAGCCAAGAAGTCATTAGAAGGTCATTCTGGACACAGGCTTCAGAATAGGCCAGGGCATCACAGACTGTAAGCAATAGATAGATTATACTGCTTGTTCTGAGGCAAGGTCTGCAGCTGACTTACTTAAGCAAGTGAAATTTAGAAATTAGTATGGTTCTGCTTGGTTTTGTACTGAAAAAAACCCTGTGAAACAGCTATATTAACCTAACAGGAATGAAATTGTTTTTCAAACACACTCTAGGTTCAAAAAAATGTAAGCAGCTTCTAGCTTTCTGCAGTGAAGGAGAGTGTATTCTGTTAGACAGAACGGGTTTGCATTGAGAACAGCAAATATCATCAGACTTCCTCTCTTGCAGGGATATCTACCATGGAAATTTTGGTCTTAGCTCAGCAAATGGGTCCACGCAGGCCTCAGAGCTAACAGTGGGATGTCTGGATGCTTACCCTAATCTGGAAGTTGCTGATTGACTCCTGTTAAAAATAGGCTGTTCATCTGAAAGGCAAGACAGGGTCTGTTTACTCTTTAAGCATATATATAAAACTTTGGTGCCTAAAGCAAGATGTTCTGCAAGGCAATATACAATGGAGATACGCTAAGAAGGAACAGGTACAAGAGTAACAGAAATAATGCCAATTAAAATTAGAGGATAAAATATCTTCATTAATATCTGTTTTTTATCTCTGTAATGCACATGGAGAAGTACAGAAGGTGACGCATAAAAAGGACATAATTATCATTGAAAGCTATAGAGCTACATTTGTAATAACTGTCATTATTTAGAAAATTTAAATAGATTTAGGAATTTCTATTGAATCAGGAATAGGAATCACATTACAGACTTTTAAGGAAGTTGTGAATATTCACCCATGCTCCACTGTAAGTCCTTAGGCAAGGTACTGTTGTCACATTTTTTAACTCTTTCGTATATTAATACTTAATATAAATTTCTGACCCAAACTTGCTAATGTAAAAATGAAAACCAATGTTTTAGGACTCTCTGATACAGAGTCATTTTACAAAGTAAAGACATCTTGACAGCTTACCTGCTTCTTCCAGGTTTATCAGCTTTCAAAAAACTTCACTTCCTCATATCCTAAGATTGTCTGATCTACAAAAATTCTACCACTACAACCAGATTGACTAGATTTTTTTTTCAAGACTTTCTATGAGATGTATTTTTCTAACTGATGGGTGTAACATTCAAATGTGATATTCAAACTAAGGCAGTCTCATCATTCTTTTAGTCAGCATTTCCTACGATTTCAAGGTGTATATTATTTTCTGAATGGTATTGCACAAATTTGAAATACAACGTAGTTAACATTCTGTTAATGTTGTAGACCATAAAACCCAGCCCACACTTACTCCCTTATAACGTGTGTGGGCAACAAGAGTTTTTCAGCCAGCTAATGATGACTAGACACACAGAAGGAGAAAGCAATGTGTTTGTTTTACAGTTCTTTGTTTTAAGGCAAAGTACGATCCCTACAGGTTTTCAAACTGATTTGATGTTCTGTGTACAAAAGATACAGACTTCCCAGTCAGTGTACTAAGAGCATTGTTTAAGTACAGAAATTAATGCCGCCTCCTTAATCTTCCTAATCATTTCAACTTAGCCATCCCTCATTGCTTATAATGCTTTAGCTCTTCAAAGTCAAAGAGCCCATTAACAATATCTTGAGAGCTGGAGATGTACACACTTATACTGGATATCAAGCTGCTATTTGAAATTTTTTAAGCATTTGTGAATAGAAACAGAATTTCAGGACTTTTGTATGCATCCGATTTCTTGGCTGAAAATGCAAAGCCATCCAACTTATTAACTACAGTAATACAACTACTGTGTTTTTAATTGAAATTTGTTGTGCTTATAAGTACTGTGTTTTTCTTCTCTGCTTCCTGTGTAGGGAACAGGCCTAGGGAGAATGCAGCCTACTGCAGTCTTGATGTACTTATTACACACACCAGAAAAACAAAAACAAAATCAAAAGAACCCCACTGAAATGCTCATGTCTGAGCCATAAAGTGACAATACTATTTGCATTGTTTCTTCCTAGCTGACAGTGCCACCTTAGGACCTCAACTCTGGGTAAGGATTACAATTCATACTGATGAAAAGTTGTCACTTCAGCATGGATTTGTTCGTATCTGCACTCTTCAAAATATCTACCTACATGCTTAACATGGCATCCCTAGCCAAAGTATTTCCCACCACCATTGATCAATGTGTCAGCTAAGCGCTACCCCTCACTTCAAGGATGTTTGTGCTGAGGGCTGCTGATCATACTGTACAGGCATTAGAACTTACTCCAAAAGCACTTCTCAGATGCCATGGTCTTCTGCTGCTGTTAGTGCTGAGCTTGAGGAGGAAGGCACAGAACAGATTAAAGCCATGACAACTGTGTCACACCTAAGGCCATGACACAGTTACGTGTTCAGCTATTTGTGCTTAAGCACCCAGATTGTGGGCACTCCTTTGAAAACATTTAATACTTTTAGTTTATCACCATCTGATTCTCAAACACATGTCAGTTGCTTTCCTTGTATGGAAATAAAAAAAATTACAAAGGGGTTGTCTTCTTGTTCGCTTTGGCCTCACCAGGCTCTTTAGAAGCAACTCCCTGTGTCGGTGCTCGGGGGCGGCTCCTGCGGTCCCGCACCAGGAGCTGCCTCCAAGCCGCCCGTCCTCAGGGAGACTTGGCGGGATGCGCTGTCCCACCGACCTCCGCATCTCCCCTTCGCCTCACCACTGCTGTCGCCCTCATCCCTAACTCACCCGTACCTATCCTCGCCTCGCCTCGCCTCACCCCACCCTCCTGCTGACCTTCCCCCTCACGGGGCCGCCCCGGCAGGCTGGGAGGCATTTGCCCCGGAGCTCGGTTATTGCTACCCCACAGCCGACACCGTCAGCCGAGAGGACGATTAAAATAACATGGGGCTCCTCTGGGCGCTAATGGGATTAGAGGCGAGGCCGGCGAGGCGCGGGCAGCGCTGCGGCCATGGCGCGCCGCTGATGGCGGGAGGGCAGCGCGGCGGCTGCGCCTCATGGGCGGGGGCGGGATACCCCAGGTAATCGGGGAGGGCAGCGGGGCGGGAGCGCCCCGGCGGCGGGCAGCAATGGTGGGGAAGGCCCGCTCGCCCCGGGAGCGAGGGGAGGCGGCGGCCGCCCAGAGATAGCCCAGGTGAGGAGAAGGCGAAGCGGGGGGCCTGGTCGGGAGCAGGGAGCACGGCGGCGGGAGAGCGGCGGGAGAGCGGGAGGCGCGGCAGTGGGTTGGGGGAAAAAGCGCGGGGGGCTGCGAGGAAGGGAGTGCGACAGCGGGAGGAGGAGAGGAGCGCGGGCCCGGGGGAGGGCTGAGCGCGGCGGGAGGCGGAGGAGAGCGTCAGCTGGAGCGGGGATAGCGGGAGCGCGGCGGGAGGCGGAGGAGGAGAGCGTCAGCTGGGGGCAGAGATAGAGGGAGTGCGGCAGGAGGAGGAGGAAGAGAGCGTGAGCCGGGGGGGCAGAGAGAGAGGGAGCGCGGCAG
>VZRZ01001699.1:170055-210317 GCA_013398175.1 Climacteris rufus | reverse complement strand
CGGGCATCGCCGGAGCACAAAGTTCCCGGCGGATTCGCCGCCAGCCGTGTGGAAACGCCGGGAGGCGTTGGCGGTGCCGGCGGAGCTGTCCGCGCCCGGCCCGGCGGAGGACGCGGCTGGAGCAGGCTCCGCTCCCGCCGGACCCGGCACAGCGGCAATGGCAGCGCGGGCTGAGGGCGCGGGAGCGGCTCCAGCGGGGGCACCGCTTGCGTGACAGCCCGAGTGTTGCCGCCGAGGTAGCGCATTGTGCTCCCGCCCCGGGCTGTGCAGAGCCGGCTCCGAATTCCCTGCCCCTGCTGCTGCTGACAGGTGTACCGAGAAAATGCGAACAGGGAGACGCAGGTCTAATAGATTAGTGAGCGCCAGAGATTGTGCTGTTCAAATATCGTCATTTTTACTTACACCCTGCGTTTCCCCTCACTGATTCCCACTCCTTTTGTGCTTGCCGATTGTGTGCTGAACTGATTTTTCTGGATGAATCAACAACATGTTATGAAAAATGTATTAAAGTATAGTGGTGTAATGTGGGTGAGTAGGGCACCGACAGGCATATGGCACTGCAATACCCAGTCACTCGTGCGCGGGCAGGAGCCCACTGTTAGCTCCGTGGGAGCAGTGGGACGTGTGTCAGCATCAGGACAAATCGTAAGGAAGAAATATGTGAACTTGTCAGATTTTCTCAGAGGAAGATATCAATGACAAATTTGTACACTGGGAATTTCTTATCTGTAAAAAACCAAGAGTGATGTTTAGGTGGTAGTGGCCATACAGTTTCCTTGCACGGTACTTACCTGATCCTTGTGAAGCGAAGGAAAGTGTCACAGAAGGCGTGATAGGTCATTTTATTTAAACATAGATAGTTCGCAAATAAAAATATTTTTATGTCAGCAGTTGTAACAAGAATGGGCCTTACATGAATTTTAGAATGTGGGTTTTTTTTATACTTTGCTTTTCCTCACAGTGTCAGCTAATATAGACAGTGTCAAGAAAATGTATCACTTGAGGAAACACAATGTGGAACTAGTAAGCTTTCTGTCATTAGTTCCAGATCTTGCTATTTCTTGCAGATAGAATACAATTTGGCAAATCTGTTCATCCTGACTGTAATGAACAAAATCACATGAAGTCTTAGACAAAAATATGTTGTCATACAGCTAAGTTTTATGAAATTTAATCAGAGCTTTTTATGATGTATTCAGTGGTTTGATTCTGATTATGTAAGTTACATAAAGTGTACCATATCTATTCTCCCCAAGTGCCACTCCTGTCAGTGTGCAGGAGTGGTTGTAGCTGCATCCTACATCTTTTAAGAAGTTTAATTATGAAAATGTAATTATGACAGTTGTTCCATTTAATATTTCCCATGTCTTCTTGGAAGTGTTTTATTTGCTGGCATGTTAAAGGGAAGCTGTCTATGTTTATGTTCTTTCAAAGTACATCTGAAAGGACCTGATTCAACTTTGTCTTCAGTTGGAGTTAGATCAGCTCTATATTGTCCTGTTTCTGTGCTTTCTGAGGTACAGCAAAATACTATAGTGGCCACACTAATACATACCATAACCATTGCATTTCATAACGTTTCTAACTTGACATCATGTTACTGCAATGCAATGCTCTGTGAAGATTTAGTTGACCAAAAGTGTTAAACAAAAATGAAGCAAACTTTTACTTTTTTTAATTTTAGGGAGATGTATGAATTACTTGAGCGTTTGAAAGTATGTGTCTGGGATATTCTTATTAATATAGGTGGCATAAGGTGACATATTATGTATTCATGTTTTCTTTGAGAACTTTAATAGCATTAGGCATTATCTCTGTGGATAGAATTTATGCTTATGGATGAAATCTATTTCTGATGCATTTGGAGAAGTGCTTAAATATACTTTGTTATGTTAATTTTGTCTTAGTTTTGCACAGTCTGTATCAAATAATGCATTAAGAAAATCTGAACATTAGAGAGAAGAATATGTTGCTGTTAGTAAAATGAATGCAATATTTGTGTATATTTACAAGACATAAACCAAAAGTGTATTCCCATACTGTACCACTGGAATTCTCAAAAGTACCTAAAGAAAACCTATAAATCAAGTCAGTCTATAATCAGAAGATACTTTTTGATCTATTTTTATTTGCTTATTTTTCAAAAACTTGAAACATTCTGTGTAACTAATCAGATTCATAAGCTCTTTGATGTGTGAATACATATTGTAAGTGGAAGCAAACATGTAATTTAATAAAAAAGGGTTAAAATACTTATCTTTTTGTTGGTGGAGATAATCCACCTGAATCCTACTGAAGGAAAATGAAAAAGGTAACAACAGTATTTTATTTCTTTATAGAGCATCTGTCACTCCAATTTTCTCCTGCTCTCCTCCCCCCCCAAAACAAATGTAAGCCCTATTCTGTGATGCACGGAAGCAGAGCTACAAATGAAAATACTGATGTCTCACGATGAGTTAAGAATAAATAGTTATGAAGTGGCTAAGAATAAACCAGGCAATTGAACAATGAGAAGGAAACTATGCCACAGGCTTGCAGTGGGAAGTGCAGGAGACAGAAACTTGTTTAGTGTGGAGCTTATCATTTTATGATGAGGTTTACTTGGGGCAGTAGCTTTGGACTCAGTGCTGGAGGAAGCTGCTGGAGTCCTGAACTGCTGATTCAGACCCTTTCCTGTGTGTGTGCAGTGTTGTAATCTAATATGTAGGAACCTAAATAAGATGAGTAGGATGTTTTTAATCCTCTTGCTGGAGGGACAGTATTTGGATAGAAAACCTGCCATCATAATGCTGCTAGTACAGGTGGAGTGCAGCAGGGACTAACATCTGCAAAGGTGATCAAGAAAAACTCCCAGCTGAACTGGGAGTACCTTAAAATAGTAAATTGTTGTAAATATTTACTGAAATCCCAATATATGCAACCTGAGTGCTTTTACAGTAGGGAAATGCTAAATCATGTTATTAAGGGGAGCTGCACAGGTAGACCATAATTTCTTGTCAAACTGAATATTCTGTTTCTCTGCTGCAAGGAGAAGGCACGCAGGCAAATAAACAAACAAATGGAAAAGAAAAACCAGCACTGAAACCCCCAACAGGATATCCTATCAGCTCAAATAGTTCTCACTAACATTCCCTTCTGTTTCTTACAGCATTTGCCTTTACTTTGAAAGACTTCCTGTGCTTTGGCAAACACCCCCGCTGCTCCCCTTGGTGCAGGGGAGTGCAGCATCATGAAATAAGGCAAAAAAGCTCAGCTAGTGATAAGTTTTCTTTGGGGAGATTATGGAAATGGCTGAGACTATTCCATATTTACATTCTTTTAAGAATGATTGGTAGTTGTCTGAGGCAATCTAGGTTACAGAAAAGAATGCAGATGCAGTGCACTACAGAATTTGAATTTTGACAGGATCCAGTTCCCCTGTTTGGTGCTGTAGTTAAAAGAATGCGTGATATAAAAGCCTGGATGTTAAATGATAGCTGCTTCTTGTCAGATACTGCACAGGCACATTTATTTTCAAGCGTAGGAGTAAACTTACTTGAAATCAGTGAGGAGTAACCAGCAGTCTGGAATTAAGCACTGATCTGAAAGCTTTGTTGTCTCATAGTCTTTGTATTCAGGCTGGGGCTTGGCTGTGGAAACCTAGGCTTGTAATGAAGAATGTCTGTTTTATCATTAGGACCATCCCTAGGGAGAAAAGTGCCATTGTTTGTTTATGTTCTAAGTAGTGTCATATTTAGTATAATTAAATAATGGAAAATGTCACCTTAATGTAGGAGGAAGAAAACATCAAAGATTGATCTTCTTGGTGTCTTCGCAGCACTCTATGGAAAAATACAGATCCTCAGAATGGGTATTTTCCATTTTTGATTACTGATTCCAGTTAATATTGTTTGAAATGGAGATAAGATTTTCAGTTTAGCCCATTGTAAAGATTTATTCATGTTGCAAATTAATTAATACTTTTTTTTTTTGATAGAGGCAGGATACCATCCTTAGAACCAACGTACTTGTGGAGGTGCACAAGAATTCAGTGTAGCAGCTGACTGCTCAGTGTCTGTAGCCATTGTTTCAAATTTGCCTTTTATTTTCTCAAACAAATATTAATATTGAGTAATTATAACTATTAGGATTTCCAGTGTGATCAGTGGGGGTAAATTTCAGCTTTTCCAGCTTTGTGCTTGAGCCAGAAGCCATACTGATCACACTGAGCCAGCCCAGCCCATGTCCTCACTTTCTGTGGTACTAAGGAAGCCTTGCTTCTAATGAGAGGTATATAATAATGGGAATTTTATCCATCTCTCTACTGACGTCTGTGTAGCTACTAGAGGTAGAAGTTTCTAAGAAGTTTGACTAGGATGTTTCTGCAAGTACCTAAATACTTTCTTTTTAGGGTAGGCAGACATCCTGCAGTGTATGAAAAGTGTAATAATTATGTCACCATTAGAAGTCTTGTTGAGACTGTATAGTTGTCAAAACCTTGTCCACTCTGCATTAGCTCTAGCATTAATACTGCACTTGGAAAGCAAATACAGAAAATGCATCATTTCAGGTCTTATTCTTTAGACATTCTGATGTTGACTTTTATAAAATTGTTCAGAACTCTAATCACTGAGCAAGAGAATGTTTTAAGTTCTTCAGAGATTTTCAAATCTAACTGATCTGTTTAGAAATTAATATGACATTAGTAATTTCAGACATAATTTAACTACAAAAAAACTTGTTAGGTAATATTGAAAGTTGTTGAAAATAGTAATTATGAGCAAGTAGAATATAAATATAGTTTCTAATAATAAGCCTATGTTATACACATACCATCTAATTATGTTATAATGTGTATTAAGTCATTAGCCCTTGATGTGACACTTCACCTTGAAGTCACTGTTGCACAGTATTTTGTTAGGCTTCTGTGTTTGTCTTCAGAATAAAGATACTGAAAGTTTAAGGTTTTTGCTTATTTTACAAACTAGGGAAATAATTTAGAGTCATGGTTATGTAATGTGATATATGATCAGGAACCAGTCAAGGTCAATGAAACCGTTCTAAGAAGTTGGATAATAAATAAGGGCCTCAGAGTCCAGGTGGGATATACAAAATGGTTCAGTTTTACTTGACTAAAATTTCAAAAAGTTAATAAATTGGATGCCTTAATTTAGGATTCCTCTGATGAGCTCCACTAAAAAAGTGTTATGTTTCCAGAATATTAAACACATTATTCGAACAGAAACAGCATATTTGAAGCAAGACATCAGGAATTGTTCACTACTTTCAAAGATCTTGCTGCTATATTCTACTTTTTAAAGCCCTAGACTTCCTTGAACATATTCCTAGGCTTTTGTTCACGAGTACCTGCTTTGAACTAGCTGATGGGCTGCAGATATTTTAACAGGGCTCTTACAAATATTTCTGCTTTAGCCTGTGATAATTCCTCTATACTCCTGATGCATGTATTACAGTGACTTAGCAATTCACTTATCAACGTGCTTTTAATATGGTATTAATCTGTATTAATTCAGAAATGCAAATAAAAGTTGAAAGAAGGAGGCAATCAGATGTAATTTTTTTTAAGGTTCAGACGCCAGAACCATAGAGTATTGCATTATAGTTTCAGTATTCATTTAAAAAGAATAAACTTTGTTTCTGTGATTACAGTGAACACGTGGAGAACATAAAGCATGATTCGAAAGAGAGGATTTAAAAAAAGCTGGTTTTCAGGTTTTTTAATAATTTAATTTCCAGTCAATCTCAAAACACTTTGGACCTTGTCTCATGAATTTGCTCTTGGGTTTGTTTTGCAACTTTGTAATCTTAACTTTTGAGGTGTATTCATTGTGGAAATGTGTAGTATTTGAAGGGGTTCCTGTTGCAGTACTGCATGAGTGCTACTGCAAATGGATTTTTGAGAGTTTCATTGCTGCATCCAGCATTATTCAAAGCCTGGCTAAAATTGATCCAAGTCTGTCTCAGGTCACTTATCACTTCCCTTTTCTAAAACTGTAGGAGGAAATGGACAAGCTGATAGTTAATTTGTTTGCACTTATCCCAAAGTTTCCTCATCAACCATAGAGTCAAAACCCCCATGATACTGTCAGAATGGATATCTTGCCTCAGCTCCTTCCTTTGGTGTACGTACAGGGCAAAGCTTCCCAATTCCCAATATCAGTGATATTGACTGGATTTTTCTTTGGTTAAATAATACTTTATTTGCTTGTAAAGAGATCTAGAAATTAATAGTTTTATAAAGGACTGAATGGAATAGATCAACTGTGATGTTTGTTCTCATATAGCTGTATTTTGAAAGTTAAATGTAACTTTAAAAACATTTTTCAAGTAACAGCCATCATTTATTCTCCAGCAGAATGAAATGATGGCTGGATTTCAGTGGCAGCAAGTTCATTTCTTTTTAAGTGGCTTTAAAGAGTGAAGCTCCTAAGCAGAAGGGCCTTGAAAACGTACCACTACTGTAATTTTTGTTAAAACTGTATAACTTTGGTTAGCCTGTTATTTGTACTTGTTCAGGCTTTTTCCATGTAAGTAGTTTTCCTTTTTTTTTTTAGTAAAAGCTTTTCAGTATCAAAAAAAATTAAAAGACTTGCAACTTAAAGAAATGCACATTTGTAGGTAAGGCCCTAAAAGAAATGGTTTGAAGTGTCATTCAAAATAAGGAAAAGCCCAGTGCAGCTTAAAGCTGTTAAACTTTTCTATTAAGTATAAGGAAGAAGTCTAACGTACCAAGCATTTAATTCATCAGAGGTGCATTTGAAGATTAATTAACACAAATTACAAGTAGTGGAATAGGCAGCCCTCAAAGACTTTATGTAGAGAGAATAAATACAGAGCTCTAACAGTATGGGAACAATGGATCTCTCTGAGGACTCCAGCATCTGCATTTGCCATGGACACAGAGTCTGTCCAGTTAGGTACTTGATCAGAGATGTTTGGAGAGCTGGGTTACAGAAGATACATTCATACAATGGAAGTGTGCTGTCGTTGTAAATGTCGCTGTCTGTGGAGCAAGACTGAGACTGAGCAGTTGTCTTTCTTTGGAAATTTGTCCTGGTAATTCTATAAGACATTTTAGCAGGGAATGTGTGGTGTTCTTGAAGCTTCTGTTGTGTGGACAAATATGTTACTGTAGTAGCCAGGCATGTTTCTTAGAATTCAATCTATGTGTGATTAGACCAAAAGATCCAGTGCAGTTTCAGCAGGAGTTTTATATTGTAATTGAGATGTATGGATACCATAGTTACGTTTTCAGGTAGAAATTTGCAGTTTAAAGTTGGCAGTAAAATAACCCAAGGGGAAAAAAACATCTAAACCAAATTACTATGTTATCAAGAGAACTTAGAGCAAGCTGTTTTTGTATGTGTCAGTGTGCATGTGTAAAAACCCCCAAAACTCAGGCATCTGAAAACAAAATAGTGATTTGGTGGGTGCAGTAATTCAACAAAAAAATGAAGGGCTTTATCTTTATAAATTGAATAAGAGATTTGAAGGGATTTACTTTAATTTTCAGGTTTGGATATAGTAACAACTTCTCCCTAGCTGCCCATGGGCCTGTTATCCTGACCACAGCACTGTGTAGACCTGGAAGTCTCACTAATCAAACAAGTGTATTCAGCATGTGACTATTGTATTTTGTATTTGCAGTTTTGTATTTCAGGTGTTAATGTGGCCCACTATGCAATGTCCTGTTTTGGTGATGCATAAGACATCTCCACCTTTCTTTCTTTTTTGCACAAACATTTATGTGCATAATAAAGCTGTTCATTCTCAGTAAAAGAACCTAAAACACGTCCTAAAATATTTTTTTGTGAGAGGAATCTGAATGGTTTTAGAGAGAAATACTGAACTGCCGTCTGAAGACTTGGGAAATGCAAAAAAGATACATACTGTTTCTCATTTAAGCTAGTTTTTGAAATCTTTTATGGCTGCAGTTGAGAAATACTATGAAACAAGTGTAAATCTGGACATGAAGACTTTATTGTTCTTAGGTAATTCTTTGTGGGTCTATTTGCTGGAATGCAATTTTCCTTTCTCTAATGTGGTGCCAGTCTGACTGGGGACCAATTTGCCTTTAAAATATTCACCTCACAAATCCTAATACACTTAGTTAATTGTTAACCCCACTTCATTCTGCTCATTAACAATTTCCAACAAGCTCACTGAAATACAGATTGCTTACTCCAAATATTTTAGTTATGGACTCTCCCTAGGACTACGTGTAGATTCCAATATGATGAAAGGCCTTCTAAAGTGTAGTTGCTTAATATATGACCCCTATAACTTTAACAGATCCTATTAGTGTCATTATTGTTCGTTGTTACTCATTGCTAGAATAGCTGAAGTACCATCAGCACTCAAACTGGAAAGGTCAAAAGCCAAATATTGCCAGGCTCCTGGTGATTTAACTGACAGCCATCAACATGTATCACAGGACTTGGGTTCCCACTGAAGCAGTATTGAAAAATATTCCTTTTAATTTTTCAGATGTTAAGTGTATTTTTTTTCTAATATATCTTTTTCTGATTCTTCTCACATTTGTACAAAAGTAATAACTACAGTATGTTTTTGACAAAATCTGCAAGCAGCATGTATTAGTCTTCTATATACTTTTGGTCTTATTTTGGCACTTAGTGGTTGAAAACTGTCACTTGGAATGACATTTCTTTTATATGTGGCAATGTGTTTTCCTTTGTAAATTCTTTACTTTAAGCAAATATGTTCGATAAAAAATGTATCCTTTGTCTGATATGTGGCTCTTTTTGTTTGGCAGGGTAACTCCATCTTCCGAAAATCCCAATGGTGCTACCTGTAGTGTAAGTCAGGGAAAGCCCTCTTTAAGAAGAATAAAAGGGAGAATACACAGAAGCAAAAGTCTTGATAGCATCGATTTCTGTGAATTCACTGTAAGTACCAGATCTTTTACATTTATCCTATATGAAGCTAAGAGAATCTTATTCATAAAGCAGTTTCCTTCTTGCACTGGGTTTACCTATTTGTCAGATTAGCAGAGGTATTGTACTTAATGTTTTAATTGCATTGCTATGCTGCCAAATGTTAAGAGCAGTGATGTTTCTTGTGTAATTAGTGATGTACAGCTACATCCTTGCTCTTCAGCAGCCATGAGATATAAATTTTGATGTCAAATTTTAACATTGTTGCCTGCGTAAGATGAAGAAATTGACTGGAAATGGAGTAAATATGAAAAACGAAATATTATTTCAAATTTTATTTTTATACTGATATTTTGGAAGTTGCATTTCAAGTCGGACTACTTTTTACAAAACCCACAAAATTATTTCAATTGTATATGGCTATAATAAAGTGCTGGAAAAGATGTGTATGCTTACAGCACTTGAAAGCTGGTAGCAAAGGTGATCTGTTACTGCAGTTAGGCAGTACTGGTATATGGCTGCTTTTCTTTGGTTAGGGGATAGATGTGTTTGTGTTATAGTTTTGGAAACTTCAATGTGGTCATGGTTTCAAAGAATTTGTATCAGGGATGCTCTAGAGTTTTTCTTGAATTGAGAGAGGAAACTAGAGCAGATTTTTACCCAAGTTTTAATTCAGAGGGATCTGTTTGCATTCAAATAATGGAAGAAAATATATTGTTAATACAAAAGAGTATGGAGCATGTGGGTAGATGCCCTGCTATTTATGCTGTTTACAAAATATTAAAATTAGCCCTTTATGCAGTATGTTTTCAAAGAAACTGAAAACCCACTGAGAGCTACACCTCCCAACTCACTGGGGGGACTTTGATCAAAACAAATTACATTCTGATAAATTAAAATAACGTATTTTTAAAATACTTAAATGATGTCAAAGAGTATGTTAAATTATAAACTGGTTATGAAATATGAGGATAAAAGAGCTAAAAAATATGTGCTGTCTTTAAAATGTAGAAATCAATAGTGATGTGAAGATACTGTCTGGCATTGTATGGTGCTAGAAACAATATCACTAAAATGTTCAGATGGGATTTGGGGAAACATCTTCAAGGCATAAATAGTGGTTTGAGTGTGTTGTGTCTTTCAGTGGGATGTTTTTTACAGATGATGCCAGTAGCATAATTGGGTTTTTTTTTTCCTCAGGACAGCTTTGTTTCTAATTGTGAAGTCTTGTAGTGCTATCCTTGGGACAAAGAGCTTGTTGTTTGCTGTTCAAGGAAGTACTGAAGTTCCTAGCAAGGGTTTGGGATGCAGGGTGTTGTGTGGTGTCCAGACACTTCTCCCAGTGCCAGTCCTGCAGCGCTGGCTGCCCTGGCTGGGGAATGTGTGCAGGGAGCCTGTGCTGCCTCATTTGCAGCTGCCTTTGGGGTGTCTGTGCTGGCTGTTGTCACAGCACTGGTACTGCTGCGATCATTGCTCTGCTGAAGGTTAGAAATTCCCATAGGGAGCAAAATTTGTTTCTGCTATACGGGTCTTCATCTGTGTGGTCCTATTAAGGAGTTTTATCTAAATCTATCTCTACTCTTGGGGCCTTCAAAGAAAAAGAGCTTATAGCCAACGGTAAAAAGAATTTCTTGCATGCCATAGAACCTTTGCAAAGAGATTCGAGACAGATAATAATGGGCAAGTCTGTATCTATAGCATACAAATGTGTAGAGCATGTACATGTATGAATTCATACATTAGTAGCTAAGTATTGATAATTAGAATCAGGAAAGGAAGTTCACTTTTCCTGAAGTCTCATGTTAAAGGATGATATAGGTTTAAATAGCTAAGCACACAAATCAGAATTATAAATATGGATTTTCTTGCTGCTACATAATTTAGACTCAGACTGAAATATTTCTTGATATTGTATAATTGTGGTTTTATTGTTCTAAAATTGTGATTAAAATAGATCTAAAGAAATAATTTAGCAATTTAGTATGCCTACGCCTTTCAAGAGTGCTCTCAGAATTGAACATTTTTCATGTTAAGAATCTCAATCTAGTAAAAACACTCAGGCACTGCAGACAGAGCAAAATTAAAAATAAAAATACAAAGGAGCTTTTTTTAAAATGTTCTCTTTACAACTAGTTTATGCTGTAGTATATTCATTTTATGCACAGCAAAGATGAAAAGTTTCTTATTTAAATATGCGGATAACTTATATGCTGACAAACTCAAAGTAATTTGAGCATCCAGTGAACTGTTGGTTTCATTCATCATGTAATGAGAATGAGATCCATTAATAATTCTGAATGTTGCTGGATTTCACTTTAAAATAAGTAATATCTATGTACATCCTAAACTGATTTTTTTTGTAAACCTTTTGTTTAAAGGTTTCACTCCGTAAATCTTACCGAGGACAAACCCTAACAGCAGAAAGACATAAAAAGTAACTTAAGCTTTCTTTTCTCCAAGTGAATAAATGTGTCCCCAGTGGGGAAGTTCTGCATTTCCATGCAATATGCACATACAAAAATTCAATACATGAAAATGCTGTATTTACTACTTTAGTGTGACTTCACCTGAAGCAGAGGGCAGGTTGCAGGAGTTGCACTAAACTGGGAGGCTTATTGAGAAATAGATTTATTCTTTGCAAGGGAGGGGATAACTGGTGAAGAGCCTTTTGCATGTGTCAAATTTCAACAGTCCAGGCAGGGACTACCACGGGTGCCTTCAGAGGATTGTCTGAGACAAGGTAATGCTGCCAAATCTATTGTTTACCAGAGTTAGTAAAATATCAAGTTTGTGATATTAATAGCTTTTGGTTATACCTGTGGCTCTGAATATGGGTGCCCCACCTAAGAGTGCTAGAGAGGTCCTTGCCTATGGAACCTCGTTATCAATGGCCTGCTGCTGCAGTGCTTTAGTTGCAAGCCTCAAGTGTTTGGATGTCCTTGCTCTGGAAGTGTTCAAGGCCAGGTTGGATGGGGTCCTGGGCAGCCTGATTAGTGGATGGCATCCCTGCCCCTGCTGAGGGGTTGGAACTAGATGACCTTTAAGGTCCCTTCCAAATCAACCCATTCTATAGTTTGTGTGATACTGTCAAAGCAGACAGCTCCCAGTTGGTGCATTGCATACCTGTATTAACATCCCATAGCTGGCTCACGTGTATTAAGCTCACAAAACTCTTCTAGAAGGTGTAAGTTCTTCCTGATTACAAGTTGTGGGAGTCTGCAGGACTGCTGACAAAATCTGAGTTTCATTTCTCAGTTACCTCTGCTGTCTTAAGTGGATGATACTGGGGTTTGTAATGTGGTGCCTCTTTATATGATTTTGCTAAGGCAGCAAGTGAGAGGATAAAGTGATGAAATTATGTTAAGCCACAGAGTGATAGCACAGCAACTCCCTTAAAATGTGTATCCGTTTTCAACTTTTTGCACCCTTTTTTTTTTCCTTTATCCTCTCCATGTATTAGTAGTACCACTTAGTCAGATTAGGACCTGTTCACCCAAACTAAGTAAAATGTTTTATTGCCCTTCCGTTCTTCTTTAAGGAATATCGTTGTGCTGTGCTATGCCAGGTATTAGCCCTGGAGAAACTCAGTTTTCATGGTATGTATGAAAAAAATACACCTGTATTTTATGTTGAGTATTGGTAAATGGTTATTTTCAACCCAGAAATGTCTAGTCTACATTGCAGAAACAGGGAGAAAAGATAAACGATAGGATTACCAGCTCTCAGAGGCACATGTGGCATACCTACTACCTTGTAGATTGAGCTTGTTGTACTAAAGTTCCATTACATCCATATTTTAATCTTTGTTACACTGTAACAAACCCTGGCTTTGTACAAACCACCCTGGATGCCGTAGCACTTCTGAGTCCAATTCATCGACAGGATTTTTGTTGTACTGGGCATTGTGCAAACGTGAAGTGTTTGCTCTCAAAGACCTTACAATCTATTTCTAATAATAGGTAAGATGTGACTAACCTTTGATTCTTTAGCTGCATATGGCTCTCAGGCTGTTCAAGTGCTGCACTGATGCTAGGGCTTCTGAAGGTCACGTTGGGATGCAGGTGCATTTTGGGACTGCCCTGCTGGATAGAGCGCTGGGAGTCGTCATCCTCACTTGTGTGTGAGCTGCCTTGGGAGCCTGCATGACAGCTCGGAGGTGTATGGATGGATCTGGTGGTTGCTGACTGTGTGACAGGTTTTGTACATGCCTCATAGCACTACAGACACTGACCACCCCAGAGTGTAGATGCAGAGAAACTGTTCCCTTCTTTTTCTGTGAGTCAGTGTTGATGTTTTCTGGGAATGACCAAAAGGGAGACTTTGAAAACTTTTATAAGGCACTCATATAACGAATTTTAATAGTGATTGTATGTCTAAGATATATTTTTTCATTTTTAGTTTTGTAACTTTTTAATTGGACTTGAGAAATTACTAAGATCAGCACCTTGAAAAGTGTATTTTTAAAGGAACAAGGATTTAAAGCTTTAAAGCTTTCCTGCTAAAATCAGCCCTTGTGGACAAAGGGCTCTTCTTGGAAGTCAGAGCACTGCAGTTACTTCCAATATGAACAAGTCCAGTGCTGGAGGGAGGTGATGCTAGCCTGCTCTCACCAAACATGCACACAGCTACCTTCAGGTAACCTGCTGCTGTAGCAAAGCAGAAAATCTCCAGTGTACTTCCACTTGTATAGGAGTTAAAATCCAAGGAATCATTTTGCAAAATATTATAGCATTGCAGGGGATTTTTTTTCTACTTTTCCATTCCTTTCTAGTCATACCTTTTTCAGGTTCATTGTTTTGTCTCTTTTTGCCATATACTGCCAATGAAATTATTTTGGCTAGAATTGCTGTGCAGTAATGCTTCAGAGGTCCCTGATGTCAGCATGCAAAGCACAAAAGTAACACAGTAGGGTAGCAGATTACACAAAAGAGGAGAAAAGAAAGACAACTAAGTACAAAGTACAGTCTGAATAAAGCACTGGAATGCACCACAAAATGGAAGAGGCAACAAAGGAAGAGATAACCAGAAAGTGAGAGTTAGCTAACACATCATTGCCTTCTTTAGATAGGGAACACACATGTTCACCTAGAACATTAATTTTTAGTTCACTGTAGTGAGTATTATGCCATTGAATGGGTGTAATACCTTGTATGATTTCTTGCAGAGGAGATGTAGAAACTGGGGATTTCTCTCTGTGCTCGCCTGCTCTCATTAGCAGGCTGGAGTGATTGAACTGGCACGCTCTGTGTGGGTGCGTGCCCGGCATGTTCTGTGTGCGCCACAGCGCTGGGGGCGGCTCTCAGAGAGTGCCTGTGCCATTGTGCTGCTGCTCTTCTTACCAGCAGTTTCACGTGCTTTATAATTTCTAATGAAGTTTCAAGGCTTTTTAGAGGCTTAGTGATTAACTTTAATGGATGTTCGTGATGACATCCTTATTTCACTTTGCTAATCTCCTTGGTAGATTTTTATAGCATACGGCAGGCTGAAGAATCAATTTTTTGTTGATGTCCTTACCAGTATGTTGGGTAACTGTTGCTGTGAGTAGCCCCACTCCCCCAGTGAAAAAAATGTAGTAATCAAAACATAATGCTGCACTATACTGGTTAACTTCTCATGGAGCATATTGCTGAGCAAGGCACTCTAGTCTGCACTGAAGCACAGATTTACTGCAGCTTCTATTTAATTTCATCTTACCCAAACTCATCTTCCCTTTGAATCATCTTAAAAATTACTTCTGATGTGGTAGATATTATTCTGTAATTTGATTTTTGTTTTTTTTTTAAATAAAATTGTTCTTGTTTTATGCTTCCATTTGTCGCAATTTTCCTGCTGAATATTTTAACTTGAATATGTGTCTGTAAAACAAGTAAATGAGAAATGAATAATAACACATGATATGTATCAGACCCAATTTCTTGGGATGAAGACATAAGAGCTCTCATGTTCTTTAAAAAGTCCTGCAGGTATTTTGATCATCTCTGTAGATGTGGAAGGAAGAACTCATTAGCACAGCTGGAGTCTTGTGGATGCCCTTAATTTGTTACTGTTCAGAGAAGTGTGGTTGTTATGCAGCTGTTTCCGAGATTTAAATCCTCCCTGGTAGCTTAGACTTGCTTCACAATATTGTTGTTGTACTGTAACTCATATATTATAATAATGTAATCTATTGATGGTGTATGAACAAAGTACTGACTTTATACGGTAGTCCCAGTTTTGGCCAGTTCGTTTTACCTAAGATAGTTTAAATAATGAAAAAAGAGGAATATTTAAGCAGTTAACACATTTTACAGTTAATGAAATGAAAGTACTTTATATCTTACATGTGTATTTTTGTTGGTCAAATATATAGAAAAACGTGCAAAAAAATACATATTACTGGTCTTTATATTTGTATTTAAGAGTTTTAGATACAGAGAAAAATAGTTTAATTGGAACAACTTTGGAAATATAATACTGATGGAAAGAGAAAAAAACCTGCAGGTTTTTGATCCAAGATTACAACTCCTCTGGGAAAGAGGAGTATATTTTCAGCATTGTTTATTCTGTCATCTTGCTTTTTATTTAAAAACAAATCCAAAGTTTTATGTAAGAGCTATTCTAAATGTCAAGGCAAATTATTAAGTCTCCAGCATAATACTAGGTGAAGCTTATGCAGCCTTAAGATTAACCTAAGGAAGTTAACCATAAATGAACAAGTAATTTAATTTGCTAAATTCTGAATTGTGATTGACCTTGATTTGTGTTTCTGAATTGATTCAGAGTGATTGATTTACATTTCTCAACAAATTCAGTGCTCCAGTTTAAATCTACCAAGAATGTTAACTCTGTAATAGTCATTATAGTGATTACTGTGTTTAATTTTAATCAGAAATATATTTTTGAGTGAGTGCATGTTTTAGGTTATTTTTATTTCTTCTCAGAATGGCATTATGAATTTGGGCAGATGGAGCTGTACTGAAATACTCTTTGGCATTTGTTAGAGTAATACCTGGTTGATTACTCCACCACCATTATACTTGGCAGATGATTGTGACTTGACAGGTCCGTCATCTCTTAAAATGTCAAAAGATATGTAGGCCATTGTGTAGTTTGTCTTTAGATTACATAATGTCAGATCCTCTTTGTGTGGTTGTGTAGGATGCTAATGTCATGTATTTAGTCTCAATATGACAGTGTTCACCTGCCAGTGAGCCGAAGCCCCAAGCAGAATGAGGGTCCAGTTGTTTGTCCTTCAGCTAGCCCAAGGTGCAGGGAAGCAGAGAGATGATTGAGAATGACCATGGTCTCTGCTTTTGAGATACTTCTGAGCTTCCTTGAATGTCTTAATTTCGGAACCGGACTCTGTATGCAGCCACATGATGATCTGTGTTGTATTAAAGTAAATTGATGGGATGACTCAGGGAAAAGAGTAACACTCATCTAAATGTAAGCTTCTCTAGGTCAATGCTAATGTAATTTTTTTTTCTGAAAAATCAAGGTTTCTTATTGTAGATTAGATACCTTAATGTTTTGTTGAGCATTAGATACTTATGTAGTAAATAATTGCTTCTGTCCAAAAGAATTTTATGTGAGTGAATCTAAACTGGCTTTGAGTCTAAGTGCATTTATCTTTCATGCCAAAAATTCTTCACAGATTTATTTCTAGAGCAGAATTTAAGATTATATTGCCCAATCTATTCTCCTGTTATTGATAGATTTTATTTGTTTGACCTTTCTCCACCGTTGTGCTCAAAAAGAGGCAGACTTGTTATATGTGAGGAGGCAAAGACTGCAACAATTTCTGTTGCAGACTCTCAGCCTTGTGCTTAAAAATAGCAAGTAACAGGAGTGTCAGTATGAGTGGCTTTTCAAATATATCACTAGAATGTATACGCTAGTAGAATGTCTGTTTTAATATTTTTATTAGGTTGTTGGAGTTTTTTTGGATTTAACTTTGTTGGTTGTTTGGGTTTTTTTTTGGCTTTTGCCAATTTTTGGGCCTTACCAGAACTGTTTGCTCTGGGAAACTAGAGTCTGGGTGATTAATTCTAAGGGTATTTAAAATTTGATTTTTATTATTAAGCAAAATGTGGTTTTGTTTGCAAAAGCTGCTTGGAGTTTTCTGTCATGAAATACTTGTCTAAGTGTGGGTACCATTGGCATGCCTGCAAAGATATGTTAATGTCATGGAAATAATAATGATCCTTTAATGCAAGTACAGTCAGCCTCAGCAGACAGTCTTTGGTGGGGAGAGAATTTTTTTTTTTGCTGCTTTTTCTGCAAAAGAAATGGAAATGTTTCTTGTGACCTTCAGACACTTACTTTCTGGTACTGTCTCAGAAACAGGATTCCTTGGTCCATGCCTGGCAATACTACAGAAGGTGAAGGATGGGAATATTAGTATTCCCCATGCACTTAAAACTTGTTTGTGCAATGAAATGAACGGAAGAATATTTTCTTCCTGAAATAGTGGAATTGATCTAGATGAAAAATCAGAGTATCTTCATAACTTATGCACGAAGACAATAGCCACAGTTATAATTAAGGCCTTCAGGTTTTCAAGAGAGTTTAAACCTCAAGCCTTTGGCTAAGTGAGATTCTCTCAAAGTGCCCATCCGTTGGTATTCTCACCAGGCAGGATTTCAGTCAGACTGGTTAACTAGCTGTGGAGGTACTTTTGGAGTATTCCAGAGGAACAGGTACTGATAAATGTACAATTGATGCAGACAGAACATCTGCAGGTGTTGCAGCAAAACTCAGCTTTATTTCGATAGGCCTGGTGATGCGCTCGGCCAAATAGGAAAGAAGCTGAGGACGGACTGGGCGAGATCTTGAAATACATTTGGCCTCCTTTAGAAGGTCTTTCGAATTTGTTTTTTCTTTTAGGTTTGAAGTTTTTAAAGTTACAATAGAAGAAATATTAATCAAAGTATTCCATAGCTGTTACTCAGATACTCCAGTCAGAATAGCTACCAGAACACTTCAAAGTAGGATTTCACAGCACTGGGTTATTTCTTTCTTTATACTTTAGAAGAAGGTCTTTTTTAGTTACACAAAGGGATGAGAAGATAGTGTGAGTGCCTAAGCAGCTGCAGAATTCCTCTTTTTAAAGTCAACCATGCTCAAGTTTATCTGTCACTGTCCAGACGCTGATGTGCATATCTGTCTATATAAATTATATAAAAACACAAATGTACATGTGTTATATGTACACACACGCATGCCCTTTGCATTTAATATAAAAAATATTACTGGTTAGGGTCCGTTTTTGTCAGCATGATTTCTACATAAATTTTTAGAGTTTTGTTGACTAAACTCTGCCTGTCACATTGTACCATCTCTGCCAGTAGCAATCATCTCCAAGGGCAGGGCCTGACCCTGCGCAGACAGTCCTTCAACAATAGTTGTAAAATGTCATTGTCACCCTGTCAAGGTCTGCTTTTACCAACTTTCTTTCCTTTGCTCTCCAGAAGTCCCAGTGGGCGCTCAGGAACGTGTCATTTATCACTCAAGTAAAATACTGCTTTTTTGAATATTCTTCGCTATCCCAAAGAATTCTCCATCTAGCCCTTTTTCCATCTTTGTTGTCCAAATGGCTGGGGAGTGTGCCCAGGCAGGGAACAAAGGAATTTGCCTTTAGCAGATGGTTTATTTTAAGAGGATGTGCCAGTGCTAATGTAGAAGAACTGACAAGATACTCTCAGCAGTTGAAAAAAAAAAAGTGAAATATGGGTTGTAGCATAAGGTTTTGCTGCAGTCACTGGAAAAATATTAACTGAAAATGTTGTAAAAATAATGGAAACATAATTGTATGCATTGAAAGTTGAAAGTGAAGTACATTGCACCCAACACCCAGGTCTTCAACCTAAATGCAGAATAAAATAAAAAAGATTGATTGTAAGCACCTTGGAATTGAGACTGCATGATTTTGCAAAAATGTCATAGCAAACTTCTAGGAGAATGTCGGGTTTTTTGAGTCCAAAGAAATTTATTTTTGAAGTCTGGGGCTGTGAGTGGAAAACAAATTGTTTATAAGCTGTGCTTAGACTGAAAAAAAAGGGTTAGACTGCGTTAATGGAATAGGGCAGTTAGCGTGGGCTGGCTCACCGTTCTTGCAGCAATAGAGACACTTTTAGTTTGCAGAGATTCTGGTTTCTTTTGGCACAGATGTCCTTTTTGTCCTCTGGCACGGTTTTCCTTGATTTTTCAAAGAAATATTGGATGTTTGTTACTCGTCTATATCTAAGAAGAGCAGCTTGCTTCTCCCACTGGTATAATATGCCTTTGCTTATTGCTCTGCAGTATTCTGTGAGGGAGCATACAGGACTGGATAACCTCCACAGAGCAGCTGCCTTTGGATATTTGGCACTGTTATTAGCAATATACTATTGGGATCTCAGGCTCCTGTAATAAATTTAGCAGTCTTGGCTGCACTATCATTATACTTATCTAGCACCCCTCAGAGCTAGAGAATTTGAAAAGTACATGCCCTATTCTCACCGTGGTGAATGCCACTGTATGAATAGAAAGGAAACAAATAATAGTGTTTGTATTTTTATGAAGATTTGACATTTAACTTCTGGTATCTACTGACTTCTCCAGCTGTATAGTGTGTTGCCTTTCATTGCCCTAGAGGACAGCTCAGGGAAAGGGGGCTGGAAGGCTGCAAATGACAAAGGAGAAAAATCAGCAAGGAGAAGATGTGCTCTTGGAGCTGCTCAGATGTTCAGAAACCAGGAAGTGCTTTCTCAACCTGCTTGAAAAGTAAGTTAGGAATGTACAGTACTCAAGTCTGAGAAATACACTTTTCAGTGAGCTTTCTTGCAGTTCTTCAGATAAAGGGAAAATAATCAAGTCACACACTACAGTGTAACATGGAGATCGTACAACATAGCCCAACTACAAACACAATTCTTATTTTCCTCCTCTCAGGAAGGCAGCATGTCTTATAATATTATTATAATATTATAATTATTTACGTGACTGTGATAATGTAGATCAATATGATTGCGAGTCAAAGCTGCACATCAAAGTTGTATGAACTGCTCAGGCAGCACTTCAGCTGGCCTTTGTTAGGCATGTTTTTTACATATGGACTGTTAAATACAGCTTTGTGAAATCATTATTCATTTACTGTAACAAGATAGGGATGTGAGCTCCCAATTGAAGAGTCTCAACAGCTGCTTGAAATTGTGAAAAATTTTCACAATTTATAATTGGATGTGCAGTCTATGTCATTTTATTCTCAAGCATATGATCCCTGTGGAACTTGGTTGACCAAGTTAACCAAGTTTGACTTTCTTTATCTACCAGTGCTTACATGACCAGAGAACTGCATGGATTTTCCTTTCTCTACCTTCAAGGTAGGGATGGCCTAAACCAGGTGTTTTCATATTGCACCTCTTAACTAAAGTACACTTCTGGGAAGTAACTGGGTGCAGTATTTCCGCTACACTCACCCGCAACAGTTTTAGGCAATGTAACAAAATAGCTTTGAATACCTGGATGATTACTGCAGAATCCAGTGCTCACTAAGCAGCAACAATCCAGGGATGCAAGCATCCAGAACTGGCCTTCCTTCAGCTCCCCACTTCATAGCAATCCTTGTGAATGTTCACAGGCCAGCTAGGATGAATTCAGACACATGTCCAGAAATGTGATGCATTAATCCGAAGTTTTGCAGCCAATACTTTGTAATCTCGTATTTGCATGATTAATCTCTGAAGTATCTGCTTTATGGGTTCAGATCTGCTGCTGTGCATTCTGTGAGAGCATTTTGGGGCTTTAAGGTGGGTCCATGAAGAAATAAAATTTAGGATGGAAAACAGGCAATTTTTAAGAACAAGTGCACAACCAGGAAGATAATGGATGAGTCAGGAGGATTTGTTGGACTCGATCCCAGCCTAAAACTCCCTGACAGGAGCTTCATTTTTTCTTCTACCACTGCAAACTTTTCTGTTTAAGATGGTACTCAGAATGGTGCCTGCACTCTGTGGAGTGCTCACAGAAGTGGTAAGGCACAATTTGCAGTGTTATGCATTTTGTGCTGATACTGTCTTGTGGAGCTGTACCTCTCTGGGCAGCAAGTGCAATTGTAAAGTATCTGCAAGGTGTTATAAGTAAGTCCCTGCCAGCAGAAGTCTTTCTTACAAACTTTGTGATTCTGATGATAATCTGTGATTTTCCATATGGGATTGTGTTCTTTTCCGACCATACCTTTAAAAAGCATTTTAATAAATTGGTGGGGCTAACACACTGTGTGGGTTTGGGATGAGGCATTAGGTGCCCTTGACAGGATCCTGCTTCATGACTTCTGACAAAACCAGCTGGAGATCTGCAGTTATATTTTGTTCATTAATGGTCTTCTTTAGTCAGGGCTTACAGTTTCTGTTACATTAATGTTGGCACAGTTTGTCTTCTCTTTCTTGTTTTCAGCTTTTGTGGTTATTATTATTCATATTACAGTAGTACTTGGAGCATCCTGTTAGCATCAGAGTCCTGCTGTACCAGATGATCTACAAACAGAGAAGGAGACTCAGTTCTCTAAGCATCAACTATGTTAAAAGGTGTTAAAAAATCCACTAATACAGATGTATCAATTGGAATTAATAAGGTATTAATAAAGCTTATTGGTGATAGTTTGGGTTCCTCTAAATTTACCTCAAGGCACTGCATGGAACTCTTAAATGATTGCCTCTTCTACACTTTGGTACACTAAATATTCAGCAAATTGAGCAGAATTTGTCCTGAAATCACCTTTTGTCAGGATGGGTGGTTCCTCTGGTGTTAAAACACACATCCATATTGCTTTTTCTGTGACTGCTCTAATTAAAAGTGGATGTTCAGCTTCATAACAGTGGGGAAGACCTTGTATAAGGATATTAGAATGGAGTTTGTTGAAATGAGGTGGTGTTGGCAGACCAGGATCAATGAGCAGGATAAATATGGGATTGAACAAAACAAACATGCTGTAGGGGAACACGTGGAAGGAAACTCAACCAATGTGTTTTCACCCAAAGGACATAGTCTGAAGTGTTTGTTTAAAGGTCGAATGTTCTTAGTAGAAATATCATTGAGTAAACACCTCGAGTGAAATAAACTACATTTGAGAGGAAGAAGACTGAGGAGTAGCTCATTTTAAATGTGCTTGCCCTTTGAAAGGAAAAAAATCAGAGAATATTGGTTGTCATAACTGTGCTTATGGTTCATAATGTGATATTAGAGTATAAAGGAATATATTTTAAAGCTATTTTGGGAATCCTGAGTGTCAGACAAACACTGTGTTCACTTGTGCAGGGAAAGCAGAAATTTCAGCAGAACATATGAAAATAGAAGTGACCATCTCTTTCATGCAGCTGCTTCTGTTTTCTGGAGTGCAGAGAAGTGTTTTCAGACAGTTCCTTGCTGATGAGGAACAAGATGAGAAGAATGAGTCCCATTAATTATTAGTTTTTAAGCTCACAGACTAATGAATGAGCCTGATTTTGGTAGTGCTTTAGGGTGACACCTAATTAAAGATAATTGCCTCTGAACATTACCTGTGGAGATGCTCAAAATTAATAAGACCTGTCATCTTAGCAACTGTTGTTATCAGACATACTTATGAATCTGGGGGTGTAGGAAATCATTCTTCTACCGGAAAAGTTTCTGGGACCTTTCTGATTTAAGAGGTGCTAAGGAGCATAGAGGAAAATACCAATATGTATGTTGGAATTCTACCACATTTTACCTGGCATTGAGAGAAATGTGATATGTAAACTAGCTTGTAGGCTAAACTCAGAATTGGGCAGTAATTACCTTGCTGCTTACAAGTAGAAGCCTGAAGAAGTAAAAAAAAATTCAGAGCCTCTGGTCTAGTCAAGATTTCTCTGTGTGCCATCTTTGATGCAGATGAATTAGATAATTTCTCATTGTAACTATACAATATATAAAAATGAGAAAATGCATGCAGAGATGTATGTCTGATTAAAGGGTCTTCTAACCAAATGGGTTGGAATATGTGAAAATCCTCCTCTCAGTTAACACAATGCATTTTCATAGTCATTTTGGAAAAACACCAGTAGGGTGCATAGTTGGGCTTCACAGTGATATGGTGTTGCCATTTACTGTAGTCCAACCTTTTTGATGTAATGCAGTGTGGGTTTTTTAAGTTGTTCTTCCTGGGGAAGATTCTCATTGATCTTCCCTCCCTTGTAGCTGTGGGAACAGCTTTAGAACTCGGTTACAGTGTATACCAAAAGCTCAAATGAGAAAGGACAAAGAAAGTGTCAGACCTGAAAAAAATGTGAAAGAAACTCAAACGCTCGGCCCTTGTGCCTTTTAAGTCACTTATGACTCACAGTTTTGACTGACTGAACTTGGCAGCATTTGTGGTATTTTGGGTATATTTGTGGAAGCCCACAATAGTGGGTTTTGTCATCCTTTGTATTCAATAATTCAACACAGATTTTAGTCTTTTAAATCGTTGGAGTCCTTTGAGATCTTTTCAGGAGTGAGAGTTAGCTTTGAATTACTTGAAAAGTATTATTAAATAGATTATGTAAAGAAAGTGTGATCTCCTTTGGAGGTTTTCTATCCTTTAATAAGGGGCAGAAAGCCTGGGAGCAGGGCCAGAAGTAAGAAGTTGGCAGGGACTGTGCCTCCTATAGAAAAGGGAAGGGAATTTGGAGTCTAAACCTGAGCAGACGAGGAGGAGGAGGAGGAGAAGCCAAAAGCAGGGTATGCAGCTTTGAGGAGAAGGGGCAGAAGCAGTGGGAAGCAAGGCGTGCTGTCAGCAGCCGCTTGACCAAAGCAGACTGTACCTTCCCTGGCACAGCTGGAGCCAGGCTGCGGGCGCTCTCAGGGCTGCAGTGAGCTGCCCTTGGCCCGTCCTTAGGGACAGCTCTCTGCAGAGCTCCGTCCCACATGGGCACCTCGCCTCTGCCCCCGGGGCTGCCACTGCTCGGCCCCACAGCGCCCACCCCAGCCCCGGCAGGAGCCTCTTGCAAGGCTCTCACACCTCCTGCCGTGCTCAGGGTCCCTGACAGAACGCAGGGCTGCAAGAAACTGAGGAGTTCAGCCTTGTTTGGAGTGAAGAACGCTCACCTAATCTCGCTGCTAGGAGGAGTCAGAAAAACGTGAGATGGTCAAGGTTTTAAGTGTTTAGTAGGAGGGTGAATCAGCTGCAAAGCATGGCAGAGTCCAAGCACTGAACCCCAACAAATTGTGTTTTTATTAAATCAGAATAAATTGCAGAAATGAAAGGTTTGACAAAGATTTTCGAGAAATTATTCTGACACTCAACGGATGGAGCACCATCTGCTTTCTAGTCTTTGATTAAACTACTTAAAATACATTTGAATATAAAGTAAACAGTTTTTAAAGAAAATATTAAAGTACTCTGCAGTAGTATTGTCTTATGTCAAAGATGGTTTATGAAATCAGATTATGTCAAATAAAAAACTTCAGTCATTTTTTAGACTATCAGAGCTCAGTTCAGATAGTTCACAATTTGAAGAGTAGTGTTGAAAGGATGTTACAGATAAAGTATTATAAACTCCAGTAGACTGCTTCTCAGGGTTGTGTATGTTTGATGCAAAAAACAGGCACTGACATTTAGTTAAAGCTGTTTGAATATTGGCAGCACAGTACCACAAGTAATAGAGCTGCAGTATTTTCAAGTGCAGAAGGTGATCTGTCCTGGCCCAGTCTCTTAATGCAAAGGTAAAGGCTTCAAGCACAATGAAAAACTCTCTTTATGTTTTGTTGGTTTTTTTTAAATTTACTCTGTAAATATGCTGGATTTCTTTTCAGTAAACAATTACTTCATGTCTCATAGGGACAGTTCTCTGACTTGCTCACTTGCACTTTGCTTAGCTATGATTTTCAGTATATATAATTCATCAAATTAATTAACTTATAAAATAAGTAAAATTTATTATATTGTAATCCAGCCCTCGACTTTACTTTTTGACCTTTTTGTATATTTGAGTATTTTTTTCTTCAAAAGGCACACAGGAAAATGCTGGAACTGCTTTTGGAGAGCTACCCCAAGCTTACTCTCCTTCTGTCCTTTTAAGAGCCACCAGTGTCACAGTCCATGAGGAATCATGTCAAGGAGGTTACAGAGCACATCACGTCTCTTGTTGCTTTTGCAGCAGTTAAGACAAACCCTATGGTCATACAGTAGTGGTGCACAGGGATTTGTACACGAGACTGCTCTTCTTTCTTTTTCTCCTTCCTTTTTTTAACCATTCCACATTTCTATACTAATCTTGTTATATTTTTAGTGACAAGAGAAATTTCAGAACTTGTGATAATTCCTTCATGGTGTACCTTGACAGCACCATCTTTTCACAACTGTGTGTAGGCTAAATGTAAAAGTGATGTACATGGCATTGCTATGTCAGTTTGAATGCAAGGAAGAAATGAGGTTCTAAGCAGGAAAAGCAACTAGAATTGATGAGACAAACAGTATCTTAGCTGATACCACCTGTAACTTTGCAGACATCTCTGCCAGTGTAAGACATTAAACAAGGTATATAGACATCACAAATATAGCTTAATGCTGAACCCTGTTCTGAATTTCTTGAAGAAAATGCTTTACCACAAATTAATGTCTATGTGCTTGACAGGAAATTTACTGTAACACAATCTACTCACAAAAAAGAGGTAGGGTCTGAGAAGCAAATATAATTTGTTAATATATAATCAAGCATTTTTATCAAAAAAGTAGGAATATTTCCATGGGAAAGCCTACTAGAGTTTTCTTAGTGAGGGCCACTTGCTTTTCTTCTCTCATATTGCTGCATTTTCTCCCATTCTCCAAATCTTGTGCTAATTAGCCTCCTACCTGCTTTTTCCCGATGCCAGTTCTGACTGTCTCACACCATGTTCAGTGCTTGAATCCCCTTCCTTCTGTCTTGTGCTGGCTGAAATCCATCTCTCTGCATGCTAAATATGTTAATTAATTTTCTCATACCCTGGACTGATATATAAACTCGTTTTATTTAATCACACATATTGATAACATAGTTTCTCACAGAATACATTACTTTCATGTCTATTCTGCAATAACACAGGAAAATTAACATACAAGGCCATATCTTCAAATATCTTCTTTTCCATAATCCCTAGAAACTGAAGTATCAGTCAGCCAGAAATGCATCATGCAGCAGTCCATCTCTGGTTGCATCTCTGCTTCCCCTGTCCATTTTCAATGCAGTCACAGTTTCCTCTTTGTAAAAGTGCAGGGAAGGGAAAGCTGTGATAGTAGTGAGCAGTGGGGTGATACTGTGAGGCAGAACTGCTCTGCTGCAAAGTACACTGCAGTACAGAACAGTAGAAGGAATTTGTACAATTTGTACAGAATTGTGCATTTGGGGCTACATTGTCCGTGTGATGGATCATTAGCAAATGGCCACTTTGTCCCTAAGGAAAGCCACAGTCTCTCCTAACTATTAAATGCTTTATTTCTGTAGTCTTGATATCACTGAGGGCAGCAAATAAAAACACACAGCGATTACACTGGTGCAGCTTCCTGTCTGTGAGAACAGCTAGAACCAGATGCTGGAGATGTTTCAAGTTAGCATGGGTATAAAACTCTTTCCCCTGAATAACTCTGTGTTGCTTTTATTTCACAAGAAATTGGGTTAGGCCTTAATCCAAAGTTTTAACATCTTTTTCAAAACTGTTGACAGTGCTTGTATATTCTTAAAATATACCTCACAGAAGAGGTGAAGTTTCTGCCCTGAACACTTCCTCTGGCAATGAATTCTGTAGTTTAACCACATAAAAAAGCCTTGTTCTTTTTATGATATTTTTTAAACTGGCTTTAGGAGGTTCAGATATTAATTTGTTCAATCGTCTTTCTGGTAATCTGAGACAAAGATCTAATCTTTATCTGTCATAAGAACAAACCAGTTTGCCATGTTGCAGTCCTTTTCTTTCTTAGAAGAGATTTTCTATGCAATTTTGTATCTTTCCTCTGCAGTTCCCGTTTTAGAAGCAATGACTCATAAACACAGAGTTGAGGTGAAGTCCCATTATTTATTCCTTGAGGAAATTATAGTGTTTTCAGTGCTAATCTTCATTCAGTTCCCTGAGTATCTTAACACTTTTTTACCTATTTTTGGCACAATGATCAGATGTTTCTGCCATTAAATCAGTGGTCACAAAATTTATTTGCTTTGATATAACTAATTTACAACTATCATGCTAAAACTTTGCTTTATTTGGTATTTTTGAACACTCAGTTTTATTTCTCTTTATGTTGCCTATTCAGCTTGATTGTTTAGGATTTCTGAAGCTTTTGTGGCATTTTTGGTTTTGACTTGCCAGTTGTTTAATGTCACTTGCATATATTTCTTTTTTTTCCTACAGATTACTTAGGAGATTCAGTCAGAATTATGGAGCATTTAATTGCCATAGTAAAAATAAACTTTATTTTTTATTCTTCACTTTATATCCAGACTTTGACTCAATATGATAATTCTATATTGGGCCAAAATATGCCTTCCTCATTAAGGGTGGGTTTTGAGCAAGAGATCTAAAACATTCCTGTGCTACCTTAGCACAAGATAATTATTCTGTGAAAAGCACAGGTTTTATAAAATTTGATTATCTTGACTAGCCTTTAGTTTTTTCATGTTTTAAAAAACTTCATTGTATATTTATTCAATGTGCCAAGGAACAATATATTGCAGTATTTCTTATTTCTTAGCCAGCAGCAAACCCTGTGTGTGCTTTGTACAAACATAGGGACATCCAGAACCAAAGTGAGGCATCTTGCTCAATAAGGACCTTTCACCATCCCACTGGCTTTATTTCTGCTGTTCTACCACTGACTTCCTTGCTTCAACAGAATGGAAGCTGCTGCTGCTAATATAAATGCAGAATGAAATTAAAAAATTACTAAACTTAAGTGGAAATCCTTTAGTTCAATTTTGTCAATGCCTACTTCTCATCTTACTTCACTGTTTTTGTCCTTTTATTGCCATGTTGTGTTCAGACTTCATTAGTGCTATCTTGCTTCACTTTTAGTAGCTTTTCTTTAAGTCCATTAATACTCTAAATGAGATTGCTCTTTTCTGGTGTCCAAGAGTCTGGAGGGAATTTTCAGAAGTGGATTGTTACAATTTAAAAATTGGAGTACTGCTCCCACTAATGCCAGTTAGAATATTTGGTAATCACACCTTCCTGACAGATGTGAACAAAGGTGTCTGACACGGAGGGTAGAGAGCAGAGAATCAAGCTTTTATGCATCCTCCCTGTTTTGTTGTTGTCCTTTGGAATAGGCTTTTGTGGAGGTGTGTTCTTGGGCATTTGCAGCAGAGAATGCAGAAGGGTACCTGTATGGGTAGTGAATATTCAGATTTCCCAGGGTGTGCCACATCTGCAGGCCCAGCTCAGCAAACACCCTTTGGTTTGGTGGGAGGTGTGGCACAGCCACAGGGCAGGTTCTCTCTCTGAGCACTTCATAGGTTTGCTGGTGCTTTCAAGGAGATCTGGCTTGAAACCTCTATTTATTCTGAATATATCTTTGATTCAATTATGAAAGTAATAGGAAGATGGTCAATTATTATTTTAAAAGGCTGGATTACAGGAAGTCCTTGAAACACCTATTTTAATTGAGCTGGTTGGCTTTGCTTCACCAGCTGTTTACAATGTGACAAGCAGCAGAGTGGGATGGGAAAGACCAGGGAATTTGGAATCACAAAGCTGCTGACTTGCAGTTACTGTTTACCAGCAGGAAAGGCCTTATCTCACTACTTTTCCCTTGAGATCTAAGCCCAGCCCACACACATACCAGAATATTTAAATATGTATAGAAACTATTTTCAAATCCTTTTCAACCAAGTTTTCTTTCACCTCAGCTGGCTTTATTTCTGTGTCTTGGCCAGTGGTTCCTGTGTTGAACTTGTAATTCCTTTATTAATGTTTCTTTAAGGAAAACTACGAAGTCTGATGGCGTAAGGAATTTTGTCAGTTTTATGAGTAAATTGTCTTTAAATGTCGAATTATGTTACAGATAAATCATTTTTAGTATCAATTCAAGGCTTAAGGTCACATTGTATTCTGGAATGCATCACAATGCTGTATAGCATGAGTTATGAAGAAACCTGCAGACTTTGAAAAAAAAATTTATACTTTTTATCTTATTCTGAACTGTGGATCTGAGAGTGCTTTAAATGAGATCTAAAACTGTTAAAGAAAGAAAACCAGTGACCTAGAAATAAAAATTGAGTAATTTCTGTGACAAAAATAATTAATAGGAATTTCTGAATATTCTCTGGAAAATTTCTAACCCCTCTCTTTTACCTCCATAGAATCTGAGATTCCTGAAAACACTAGTGATGTACTTATCTTGGCTTTTGAGTCAAATCTGCTGCCTGTAGATTGAGAGTTATGCAACTGACTGGTGAAATTAATTTGACTAATTCCTTCTTTTAAAGAGTGGAAGGTAATAAATCAGTTTGGAAAAGAAGCATGCTCAGGGTTAAGCATGCAGGTAGCTCACTGAAAGATGAGGTGCCATCGCAGATTAAGTACCATCTTTGTTGCAGTCTTCTGTGTCAGAAGACAGAGTGTTTTCTTTCCTCACATTGAATTCTATTTGATGTTTAGTAGATCTCTCTAATGTTTTGTGGAGAAGATGGAATGTACAACATCATATGGTAATGGGAATATAATAGTTACATAATTAATCTTTCTACGCTGGTTACTACCTATTACCAAAATTTTTAACATTAAAGTTGAAATATTTCGTTTTGTTATCCGCGTTGATATAACACTCCCTGGACACTGCAGGGGTATCTCGCTGGTACATTTAGAGAATGGAAAGGAAGGGCAGCTTTAAAAATAGTAGGATGGGAGCCCAGCTGGGTTGGATGGTGACCAAGCACCTCAGAAGCTGTTTAGTGACTCACTGTCACACTCCAGGGCCGGAGCAGCCACTGTCCGGGACGGCCGCGCTGCTGACCCTCTGGGGGATCAGAGCTGACTTGAGATGCTGCAGGACTGTATGGAGCTCAGGAGCCACATGTTGGTCCCTCTGCCATGGATTGTTCAAGTTTGTTATGTCTTGGGTTGTTGGATATGCTGTATGGTGTGTTAACCCACTGCCTTAGTGTAGGTATTACAAGCATATCCCTATGGAAGAATGGATATGAGAAAAAGATGCTTCAAGTTTTTCTAAAATCTCTTCCTGTGTTCCCTTGATTCTACAGCAAACTTTTTTTGGAAGTTCAACTTCAGTTCTTAATAGGCATTGAGCTTTCAATGATGAATACTGATTAACAAGACTGACCTGTGCAATTTGTTTCCAGACCCATTTTTAAAATTGGTATTTATTTTTTGTCCCTCCTCTATGTGTAAGGTATCAGACTGTTACTGGTTTTATTTTGTATCACATTACACCTGTCTTCTTTCACTATGATAGGAAAACCAGTGTGAAAGCACGAGTCTTGTTCTCCTTGTTGCTCCTTTTAGATCTTTGATTACATCATAGATTTTAGCATATACAGAAGACACAAGCACTATATACTTTTGTGACTGCAAATGTCTTTTTGCCTACTGCAATCACAATTGCCTCATGAGCACTTTTTTAGTTGATGCTGATTCTTACTGACCTTAATCCCTCTTCTGAAGAGAAATGCCTGTCGAACCTTGTAATACTGTCAAAAAGCATGAAGTTCAGAGAATCATATTAGTGATGGAAAAGTCCTGTTAGGTCATCCAGTCCATCTCTTGCCAGCACAAGATTCTCCACAGGGATACTCTCTAATGCTCTGCCTACTTGAGAATGATCTGTCGTTCTTCAGCTGGAAACCCAGAGACTGATCCATTGTACATAGAATTATCCCATTGCAGCATTTCTCCTCTGTATTTGCTTGAACTTTGACCTGAAGGCCAGTCAGGTAATAACTGGCTGTTGATCCAAAGCAGCTACGTGTGTGTGTGACTGTGGTGTATCACATCCAAAAGGCATGAATGAATACTGGCAAAATGACAAATTATTACCAATGTCTAAAGGGACACATGACTGAGCAGACCAGCATCCTATTTCTGCACTGTCAGGCAGTTCTTGCCAACAAGCTGAGTATCAGTGGCTGTGTTTTTTAGTTTAATAGTATGGCAACTGTCTTCTTAAGTATCTCAGTATTATATTGGGTAATATTGTGAGCTTAGCAGAGCTGTGTATTTCTTTCAGTTTACGTGATCTATAGAGTAGGATGTAAAGTTGTACATCTCATGGTTGGAAGTAATTTATGATACTGGAAGATCTTAAGTAAATGATTATGGACTGATATTACTGAAAAGCTGTCTAGCTGACGGTAGTCTCAAGTGAACTCTCTATATCCATCTCAGAGTCTGTTTACTTAAAATAAATCAAATGTATACCTATTAAAAGTTGAGAGATTCCCAGGAGGAATACTGGTTCACTTAGGTGGTTCTGAGACATAAGGCTTCTCATCTGCCACCAGCCATGTTGAGCAGAGGCTTAGCTTTGGAGCTCTTCATTTTGGAGGCTTCTTCATGTATATTGTTAATGGTCTTACTTGAACTAAAAAAGTGTTTCTAAGGGAATAGCCCATAACTCTGCTGGAGGTTTGGGGTTTGGAATGTTCTTTGGGGCAGTCAGGAGCAGTCTGTCAGGCCTCTCTGGCACATGTCTGAGCTGTCCAGGCAGTTGTGCCATGGTGAGTGGGTGACCTGGATGTTGGAACTGTGAGCTAGCCAGGCATGTTGCAGGCTCTGAGGACAGTCAGTGCCTTGAATTACTATGTGTGTAATTAGTCCTTAAAATAACTGTCTCTTCCAATGTAGGAAAAAGCTCTAAAGGGACAGCTACAGTATCATTTTTTGTAGTGGTTTAATTTGACTACTTCTGACAATATAGGAAAATTAATGCTTTAAAAGCGTAAAAGTTATGATAGAAGATATAATATGCCTTTTTAAATTGTGTTTAGTCTCAAGATGTACATTTTCCCGTTACAAAAATTGCAAAATCCTAATTTTTTTTTATTATGTATTCTAAAAGTGAAAATAAAAGGTTGATGGACTCTAAAGCTAGTTTAATTGTGCCAAAGGAAAAAACAGACAGCTTTAAAATATTTTTTTTCTCTCCAAACATCAAGAGAAGAGCATGTCTACCTCACTTGGTATCATCACAGTAATCTTTAATCTTTTGATGAGAACTGCCTCTTATTAGGCCCTTCAGGACTGAGTTGTTGCAGTTGCTGGACCCTGATCAGCACAGCTCACAAACAGATTGTAAAAAAGTGATTCATGCTGAAGGTAAATTTTAAACGCCCTGTAAGGAAATGCTGCAGTAGAGATACCTATTGAAAATATCTCTCTTTGTAGATAGGTGGTAAAATATATGTAGGCAGCCCTCTAGTGACTTGTGCGATGTGAAGTGCCAGTTCTGTGAGTATATCATTGTGACAGGTTCTACTCACAAAATCCTTAATAAAATTGATGTTTTGAAACTGAAATATAAAATTTCATGTGGGAAAAACTATCCTGATATGCAGAGCTAAGATGGGAATTGAGGCTAAAAAAACAGCCTTACAATTGTTAGCTACTGTATCATAGCAAGTTTGGAAATCTGTGTTGATGCAGAAATCTGGGTTTTCATGAAATATTAATTTTACCTGTATCATTCTCATAAGCAGAAGAAAGACTAGATGAAAAAATACACTTCAGTTTGAGCAGTTTGCATTGCTGGAGAAAATTTTCCTTTTTTCTCCCATCTAGGATTTGAATTTACTGCCCTTGTGAAAAATGGTAAAAATGGAATAGGGTTTTGAAAACACAAGTCCTTAGTTTATGATGTACTCTTAAAACTTTGAGAGCAAAGTAGTTGTTTGAAACTAAAATATCATGTAATTTATGAAGTTGACGGAAGGTAAAACTTTCAACATTCCTTAAATTTTAATCCTTCTGTAGTGCATGTGATTTCATGTGATCTCTCACCCTCTGAGAAACTGCTTCATTATCTTGCATAACACTTTGGCAGATCTCCATCTTTGCTCTGCTGAATAAAGGAATAGTGTTTCTACAGAAGCAAGTTTGAGAATTTACAAGATGGAGAAGGAGCTCCTGCTTTAAAATCCAATTCTTAAATAACCACTTGTTAGAAGCCAGTTTTTTTTTACTGTAGTCACTTTACTAATGTTATATATTATATATAATGTAATATTAGAGTCATTTTTGTAGGAGCTGAATTTTACAGAACTTTTTTGCAAAATATTTAGAAGCTGTTTTCACTCCTAAAATAACAATAACAAGCTATTTTTCTCTGTCTTTACATTAACTCCTTTATGATTTAATTAGATTTTGTAGCTTTCAATTGGTAACTTCATTTTGGTATCTTTTCTAACTTGTGCCAATATAAGCAGGATCAGAAGCAGATACCTGATATCATAACAATTTTATTCTGTTGTAGAATTGCAGGTTGTTTTTTTTTAATACCCAAAGAAAGACACTGTTCATATTTGTATTACCTAACCTTTGTTTCTGCAGAGTTCGGGTTTTTCCCTGCACACGGTTAAATTTAGAACACGGCATTTTCCATTTGTATTTAAGGAAAAATAAGTACGGACCTGTGAATTTCAGGTCAAAATTTGTCTTTCACATAGGAAGAGTTGCCAGGGAGTGTCTGCACCTCTGGTTGCTGTGTAGAGCAGAGGGCTGCCCACGCTGGCTGTGCCTGTGCTGTGGCAGAGCTGTGGGGGCTGCGGCTGTACAGGCTCAGTGCCCACAGGGCACAGGCAGGAGGTGCCTCTGGGCTCTTGGCACGCTCAGGGCTCTGATCACACGAGTTCTGTGCAAAGGCCTGAAGCATCCCATGGCTTTGGAAATTCGGAAACACCCTGTGAAAAATCCCAAGGGGTCACAATAGACACAATGTCTATTCAGTTGCTAATGGAATATGTAGATGGCACTCTATACAGTGCTTACTGTATGTTGGTTTGTTTTTTTTTTCTTCTAGGGACAGAATTTAGCCAAATACAGCCCAGAAGTTCAATTAATGTCCTATTATTGATAATTCTAATTCTTAAATGCCAGATTTTAAAGCAAGTATGTCCAGTTTGTGCAGCAGCTCTAAACCTGTGCTGTGCTTCTCTTCCTGTTGGGATTCAGGTGTAACGCTGGTAAAAAGAAGCTGCACATTCTTTAGGTCTGAAAAAAACCCCAAGGCACTTGGCTAGGGATTGCTGTGTGTGGGTGCATGCATCCATTTGTGTGTGGGTGCATGTATGGAAACTACAGGTCACGTGGGTTGGCTCAAAATGCCAATTAGGAAATATTTATTTTACTAGTAAACAAATCAATAGCAATCAGTAGAGGTTTCATTAGATTAATAATTTACGCTCATGTAATGCAATTGATTTCATTTTTGTGTATGCTCTTTAAATTGTTTCAGCTGCACTTATGGAGTTTTAATTTGGTTTAATGAAATAATGGATTAATCTAATTCCTCAGAGTGTTATTGAAATTGATTTTAATATGTCTACACTAAACTGTGTATAAAAATAGTTTAATTAATTTGGAACAATACAGCAAAATTATTTGCACCTACATAGAAGTCTCAGCTACAGTTGTACTTTGCCTTTGAAGTGGTGTGGTATCAATCAGACATTCCTACTTTGCTTTGCCGTGTTCTGCTGTAGGAATTCTGGCCAAGAGGTGAGTGCTGCACTGGTGACAGCAACCATCCACCAAGGAGTCAATGCATGAATCTGAAATATCTGTATTCACTATTGATCCAGTAAGTTTAGCCACCTGCATAGGCTCTTTGCTATCTATGAAGTAATCAACACATGGAACATTCCTCAATTATTGCTGCATTAGCTGCTGCGTTGGAAATTTCATCTGTCTTTTGGGAATGGAAATTTAAATCTTGAGAGAAATTAGGGGATTTATACTCCTGATTTAACACTTGGTTCCTTTGTTCTGCTGGACTACCTCAGTAAGTGAGTAGTTCCTACTATGAAATGGAGTAGCAATGAAAGGCAGTGAACTATAGCACAAGAAGGCAGGAGGAGGTTTGTCTCTGTCCTGGGAGATGGAGAAACAAGCCCCCTAAGGTGTCCGTGAGTATTTCCTTGCTCCAGCAGGGAGATGAGCTTGCTGACAGTGCTGCTGCTGAACTGCTGGTGTCCTTAGGATACCAAGGAAGTTTCTGTTAAGTAACAGGATCTAAACCTGGCAACATCCAAGTGAAATACTGGTACTAAGACTGGTCTTTTAAACCAAAATAACTTGCCATTGGCTAAAAATAAAGTTTCTGGATATGACAGAATGAGCCCTGGTGGAAAAACATGCCATTGGGACCCACAAAGGCTGTAAACATTTTGTGATGTATGCCAACTCCGTTTAGATTTTCCTTTTAAAAAAAAGAGGGGACAAGTAGATGCAGCAGACTGATGTAATATTTGGTTTACACTTCATGCAAAATCAGGGATTTTGTGATGGTTGTGTTTAAGGGCATGTACTGCCTCCTTTAAGCAAATAGTTCTGACTACAGTCGCATTTAAAACATAAGCCAGATTTGTACTCTCAGAAGGTGTATGTGGCTCTTAACAGTGAAACTAAAATTTAGCTTATGCCTGTGTTATATAGAATCACTGAATGGAAATTCTAAAATTTTCAAAAATTTTGTGTGTTCATTCAGTAGGTAAAATGGTGCAGATTGTTGTGAAATCCGTTCTGTTTAGGTGAGTTCGGGGTGAGGTATATCGTGTAAAACTAGTCGAGGAAGTAAAGATATTCTATTTATTTTCAACACTGAAATATACCTCATGGAAAAGATTCTTTTTTAGGTTCCTAGCACCAGTTAGACTAGTGCTTAGTGAGCTTTTCTACTTTTGTTTCTACTTTTTGATCTACTTTTAATGGTCCCACTTATTTATCGCTAATGGACATGGAATGAAACATTAAAATTCTTGCCAAAAGGCAAGATGCCACCCTTAAAAGTAGCTTCTGTTGGATCTGTCAGTTGATAACTCAGTAATGCATGATTTTTTTCTAGGTCATTTGAGCCTATGAAGCAAAGATCTTGCTGATGATGCGGCCGGTATCTTTTGTTTCTATGATATTTTATCGACTAAAATAGTTCATCCTTAATTTCATTGAGGTTGAGTGAAATACTCAGGAAGTATAAGGCATGAGATGTGTATGTGGCATACTGAGGAACAAGATTTTTCCAAAAGCAAGAAGATAATCAAGGGCTAAGAAAATATTTTTTGAAAGGAGATGATACAGAGAAACGGGCTCTAAAATTAGAAAGGTAATAAAATAATGCTCACAGCAATAACACTGAAATACTGAGAAGTGATTAGATGGACTGAAAAACAGAAAGGCACACTTTTCAAAAAGCAATTGTGATCCTAACTGCACAGAGAAAAGACGAGGACTAACTTAAAGCACAGAAGAAAAACATAATCTTTCTCTATTGTACATTTGACTTTAAGTGAGCAGTGCAAAGTGTTTCTTGGAAAAATGCTAGAAAGCGCTTGCAGAATGTCTTTATCCATTTGAACGATAGAAAAATGATAGAAATCCCGTTTAAAAACAATTACATTGAAGGCTGTCTTTAAGTAGAAGCATTATGCAAACTATGAAATACCACAGATTCCTGGCATTCTCATTCTCTTGGTACTGCAGTGGTCACTCCGAGCTTTGTTAAGGAGCGGAGGGGCTGGGCAGGCCTGGGATGCACTTGCAGGACTTTCTGTGGAAAGAAAGCTGCATGTCAAAAAATTTCTCTGCCAGGAATGGCTCTTGGGATGGTGAAATTGTTGTTGCCAGCCTGCCAAAACGAATCCTGGTAAGGAAAAATAAAATCAGGAGAAAGTAGAAAGGTGACTTTTTTGCTTTCCTTTTATTAGTCCCGCAGGGAAGGGTGGAGTCCCAGGGAATAATGGTGCACATTTCCTTTAACATTTAGCGACAAGTTGGTTCCACGAGCAGAGTAAATATCCTGTGTTCCATTAATGTTTTGCAGTTTGTATTTCAAAGTGATTTCAGAAGTGAAAACTTTGTTGAATTTTAAGTAATGGCATGTCTCTTTATGGTCTTCGTGTAATAGAACAAATAGCAGGAAATCCAGTTAGAAAAATTATTTTATATTACTAGGATTTTGATTGAGATTCTTAATTTTGTGTGAAGTTTTAAAGCAAATTATAAAAGCAATGTTGTGGCTTAATTACAGTTATAATCTCTGGACACCTTTGTAGAAATAAATAAGGTTTATCTTTGGAATATAAAGGACCTTTCCACCTTTTGTACAGCTGACACCTGAGACCAGTTTCCAGGATTAGCCATTTCACTTAATGCTGCAGTTTTGTATTTTGGTTTTCACTGTAATTGGCTGTAGATAGTTTAGTACCACCATGGTAACTGGCCTATGCCCAATTCCCTCTGGCTGTCAGTGAGATGCTCTGGGTATTGTGGATCCAGATATTTGAATCTTCAGTGTAAAAATCCATTTTGAAGATATGAAAATGCAAAGGGACTAATTAAATTTTCATAACTGTTGATAGAATTTGAGGAGTATTACAAGAGAGTTTGTGCAGTGCTTAGAAGAATGACCTGATGATAGAGTCACAATTCCACAGGCAAGAGGGAAAAATTATGTTGTGCTAATAATGGTCTCTAAGTTAGAAGAGGTCAAGCAAAATTATTTACTGATGTCTCTTTTTTTCTCTCACATTATTTTAATCTCTTGAATTGAAGCACTTTATTCAGATTGTAGACACCTCCTCACTGTTTTATATTCACACAGAAAACCAGAAGGTTTTGGAGATGTGTTTGCTATTCCCACAATGATGGTCCAGCATGAAGCAGTATGCTTTCCAATCTTGTATGGAAAGCATAATGTATATTCCTGTCATATAAAAAATGGCAGCTTATATATGTTAGGTATGTATGTTAGGTGAACCTCTTTAACAATTTCTAAAATTACATGCCTTTCTTTTAGTATGCTTGTTTTTAAAGGTAAAATGTATGAGACAGGGCTTGTGTGCTCCTTATTTGATTTTTAGGAGCCGCTTTTTATATGGTTGCTTCAGAGGAGATTTCAAAGTACCACAGTGGAACAGCCCTACCTTGCACTGCCAGTAGTCTGAAATAAAAACCAGCTAATATCTGCAGTATTCTCTCAAAACATTTTTCCTATGATTTATCTTTCACTTAAATGCCCCTCTTGTGGAATTATTCTGTGGTGTTAATTGAGGAAGAGGAAGAAACAAGACTACTCTGTTCCTACAGTGCCTCAGTCACAACATTTGCAGCTGTTGCCAGTAGTTTGCCACTGGAAGAAAATGTTATGATCTAGACTGAGAATACTTTTTGGAAGTGACTTCATCACGTAGCAGTCAGCTATCTTTATCTTGAATAAAGATACCTACAGAGGAGGAGTGTATAATCTTCTCTTTCAGCCCCCCTTTTAGGAGCTCAAGAAAAACCACATCAAAATCTGTGTTAGAGAAATCAAGAAGGCAGGTTCTCTTGCTGTTTGAATTCAGTTTTTTGTGTCCATAGCACAGTCCTTCTTCAGAGACTGAAAATTAGCTGTATGCTAAGGAAAAACACTGCTGAAAGCTAGTGGTGCAGTGCCATGGAGCAACTTCAGCTTAGTGGTGTTTGCTGTTCTTTGCAGTGCTGGCATTGGGAGACCTCAGCTGGTGAGAGCCTCTGCTTGTGCTGAGAGCTATAATTGTGTGGCTGTGGAGTAAGAGGCAGTTCCTGCCCTGGAGGGTTTACTGAGTTAAATATAAAAGATAAACAAAGCAAAGGAAGGAAACATGCAAATAGTTGTTCACCAGGACAACAAGAGAACCATCCAGGCTGCTGCTGCACCTCTGGGGTCTATACACTGAGAGTGCCTTAGTGAAAAAAAAAGGAAAAAAACTGAAGTAGGAGCAGTAAACCTGCTGTTTTCTTTTGGGAGGGTCAATACTCTGGCCTTACAAATGCAGCCCGTGGATTTAATTGCAGATGATTTGTGTCTATCCTATGGAGTATTTATTAATATATATTTTTAAAGCTGTCCAGAGTGGAGTGTGTTTGGATCGAGATTTCCTGAAACGTTAGAAAAAATCCTCCAGATGGCAGAATAACTGCTTCAGTGGACATACAGTAGATGGGGATGTAGTTTTATCCTTCACCAGAAAACACTCCTGCTTTTGAATTGGTATCTGATCGAGTAAATGACTTTTTAAAAGCAATTTTGACCAGAGCCTGTGGGAAGCTGTACAGTTTAAATAATATTTACTTGTTTTGTTCAGGGTGCTAACTGAGTACCCTTGTTCTATTCTTAAATAACTAGAAGTCAGAATCAAACTTATTTATATGTGGAGTGGCTTAAAAGATTTCATTAACAGTGAAAGAAGTAGCATCTACGAGGAGTATGTCAAATGTTTCCAGGTCATGTTATACATTCCAATTATTACTGGCCAGCACAGTAATAGTGGTAGGAAAGGTTCAGTATTAAACACAATATGAAGCAAATTCTGTTTTGACACTTACCTTTTACTTAGTGCACTGTAATTGTAAAGGAAAATTAAATCTCCCCTCCCTTTAGAAGTCTCCCTTGCTTAATGTCATTCAATGAAGTTGTATGAAAGCATAAATTTGATACAGAATTTGTCATATGTACCATCATAGACTTTGACTCTTCTTGTGTCTATCATCTCTCTCAGCTTCTTCAAGAGACTTATTTGGATAATGCATCATCTCTTTATATTTTCAGGATTTCTCATTCATTAGCCAGTAATATGGACTTTAAATTTCTAGAGACGGTCATACCATGAAATTACTAAATACATTTCAAATTTCTTCTAATGCAATTTTGCTGCTGGAAGCAACAGAAAAAAAAGAAGAGAATTCTGTAGCTCTCCAAGTCCTTACACTTCGTCAGCAGATATGCTGCAGGTAAGTGATAGTCCATCTGCCACAGAACAAGAGTTTCCATGCCATTTTGGCATCTTCATTTTGGCTTCTTCATTTGTGGAGAGGCAGCAGGTAAGATAGATGGATGCATCCCTCCACTCTTGCTTGTGAGTCCTGCATGATGGGAAATGATTTCTAAAGCAGCGTATCGATAAATAAAACATGAAATACTCCCGAAAGATGCTTGTCCAGAGCTCTCCCTTGTTTAAGTACAGGCTTTGCTTTGAGAGCCGTTCTGACACATCTGGATGCACAGCATGTTTGCTGAAGGCAAACAGACCCTGCAGTGCTGAGGGCCAGCTGGGTCCTGCTGCCTCAGCACTCGGGGGGCTGGCACCGAGCTGGCACCGAGCTGCTGACGCTGCAACGCGCGCGGCTCCCAGGTGAGCACCCCTGTACTGTGACATTGGAGATCGGCTCCCAGGTGAGCACCCCGGTGCTGTGACA
>VZRZ01001699.1:120138-169450 GCA_013398175.1 Climacteris rufus | reverse complement strand
AGCACCCCGGTGCTGTGACATTGGGGATCAACACCCGGGGGCTGGGAACTCATTGCTGCGAACTCGGGCAGTGAGAAAGCAAACGAGAAACCACAGCTGCCTCTCTGGAGGACAGGCACATTGGTAAAGCTGCTCTGTTAAAGGAGTTTGGGCCAATGGTTGATTCTGTTCCTCAAATGAAGTTGGGGCAATTCAGGTTCAGGTTTATACATTCTCTCAGTTGCTGTGCCCAGATGTGAAGAAATCTGAAAAAACTGTATGTGAACTTACACAGCTTTTATAAATCCACTGGGCTTGTTTTCATGTTAGCTCTTATTCTTTCTATCCATTTTTATATTTGTGCTGATTCTAGGGAGATCAAAAAAAAAAGAGGGAAAGGAACAATGAACTTCCATGTGATTTAGAGCCATTATTTACCTTTTTCAGTATGCCAATACCTTCAGAGGGTTTTTTTCATTGGTGAAAAGAAAAATTTGGAACACTTGAGCAACTGAAGTCTTTACGTAAATTTTTGGGTTTTTTTGCTTTACCATGGATTTCTTGGTTTGGCAAGTAAATAAGTTTGAAATAAGTGCAGAAAGGAATAAATGTTTGTAAATATTTTTTAGGTTAATGGCACATTACATTTAGTTAGAGCACTAAAGCAATTGTAGAGGTTTTTTATTTGGTCAGAATTCTAAGTATAGAATTAGGCCCTGGGACCTTACACTTGTAACTGGATTGCAAACCAACAGCAAATATGATTGAAAAGCATTAATTCCTGTATTAATTTCAAAAAGGTATGTATAGTTGCTCGAAATATCAACAAAAATGCTGTTAAAATGAGAAATCACATATGATACAAACTCTTTCTTCTGTTATATATCTGGGCCAAAATAGGCAAAGTGTGTGCAAGTTGAAGTTTACCTTCACCATTTTTCATTTTTAGCATAGATACCTTATATGCCAAAGTGCTGCTTTAACAATTCAAAATGAAAAGCTCTAAAGTGTGATTCTCCTTGGAAAAAATAGAGTTTGCCAAAGGAAAGCTGTTAATGTTTGCTGCAGGCTGCAGAGAGGTGCTACAATGATGGGGCTTGGGGAGAAATCACTATACCCACCAATTTGGCAAAATATTTTAAAAGCTTGAGCTAGATAAATCTACAGTATATAATATCTCGAAAATAAAATGATAACTCATTAAATAGTACCTAGTTAAAGAAATTAAAACCCAGTCAGAGTGTGCTGTTTCTTTTGTTATTCATTGGGAGAAATGACATTGAATGGTGAAAGTGCTGTATTAATAATTAAATATATATCACTGTGTAAATGAGATGATTTAACCATGGTTTAACCTCCATATCTCGAGGTTATAAAGAGATACTTTGAAATAAAGCAGGAAAAACTTTTCTATATTATTTTGAAATGCATTTACTTAGAAAATATTGTTGTAGATACAGAATTGGAGAGTTAATTGTTCTGCTTGGAATTATTCGGTATTTTAAGACAAATTTAAACTGTAACAGGCAGACATTTCAGTTATTATTACATGCATTTTAACTTAGCTTTAGTCATCACCATGAGCACAGATGACAGACTCAGAGAGAACTGCAGGATTTTAACAAAGGATAAAAGGTAGTTTAGAACAGGAGGGGAATGAGTTAAACTGTTTAGATAAGTTGGATATATTCAAGTTGGCAGTTTCTGATGGAACTCATCCTAGACTACTTTCAGAAGTAGCTGAAGCCATTTCTGTGGCATTAGCAATTATCTTTGAAAACCCATGGAGGATGAGGGGGAGAGTGGTCTGGAGATGCACATAATGCCTTATGTCTTTTTAGAGAGGAGAAAAAGAAGAGCTAAGGAATCTTAGGCAGAAGAGTCTCTCAAGTATCAGCAGGATACTAGACCACACTGTTGAACAACCATCTTGATGATAATGAGGAGGCAAAACCATTGAATGTTCCTTTGTGATGTACAAATGATATCAAGCCAAGTTCCTTCTTTTTGCAGTAGTTAAGTACCCTGGTAGATGAGAGAAAGTCTGAGTGCTCTTCTGTGTCTGACTTCAGTGAGGCTTTGAACGGAGCTCTGCATAACATTCTGATTAGCAATCTAATGAGATAAAAATAGAAGTCCACTGTAAAACTGTTCAAAACAACATGCTCAGCGTTCAGCTATCAGTGATTTGCTGCAAGGAAGGGGAGCTGGTTCACATGGGGTTCAGCAACTCCTTCCATCCCTGTGAAGACAGTTTTCATGCACAGTTTGAGGGAGCAGCCAGTATGCTTATAAAACATCTGGATGATAGCAGCCTAAAACTGTTTCTAAATTCTTTGAGAGACAAATTAGAATTTAGAATGATCTTGATTAGTCGAAGAAATAATCTGAGATCAATAACCTGTAATTCACTAAACATAAAAGCAAAGAATAAATGAGAAGCAAAACATAAAATGAAGGATAACTGGTTGGCAGCAATAATGCAAAGGATGAATGGGGAATTGTGGCGGGCTGCAAACCGAGTGTGTCAACACTGTGATGCTGCTTCAAAAAAAGCAAACATTGTTCTGCAATATATTCATAGGCTTGTCAATATCAGATGTATTAATGTGACCTTCTCTGAGGCCAGGAGTAAGGCACTTGCTTTTTGACTCTGCCCTGAGGATGAAAACAGTTAACTTAGTGCACAGCAAATACAGTATGTTTAGAAAACATTGCCAGATGGGGTTTGCTAAACCTAGAAAAGGGAAGAAAGTAAACATCAGCTTTCGAATAGGTAAAAAGCTGCTGAAACATAAAGAGCACCTATTGTTCCCCAGGACCACTGGCTGTAGGGTCAGAGATATAAAGTGCTTTGTTTGCAGCAAAAGTGACAGACGCAGGTCAGCGCAAAATCCATCATTTTGTCTTCAATCCCCCTATCACATTGAAGCAAAGTCATGAACTGTGGTTTTTGCTGAGGTACACGTGCACATACCATGTTTTGGAGACTTTTGAAAACAAGTCTGAAAAACACCTATGGGAGATTTAGTTGTATTTATCTGGACACGGTGAGAGAGAATGGGCTAAATCTACAGAACATTTTAATGAAGTAAAGGCTGGATTTTGCTCTACAGCCCTACCTGATTCTTAGCAGATCAGGTACAGTCTTGCCAGATCATTTGTTGTGATCTAGTAAGGGATGTGAGTCCGCAGCAGAGGTGGTGGTGAGCAGGGCAGCAGCTCCAAAGCAGCTCCCGTGACTCACAGCATGGTCCTAATGGCTTCTTGGGAAAAAGGAATGGACCTTGGCCTGGGTGAACTGTCCTTCAGGCTGTCAACCTTACAGCCTCTAATTCTGTGATTCTCTGGTTATTTAAATGTCATTTTCTGTGGTCAGACTTACAGGCTAAAACAGCAAGTTCTATTTAGACTTTATGGTTCATTGACCAAAAAAACCGTTCTGGTCTGTTGGTTTACTGAGGGTGATAAACATGTAGCTAGTCAGGGGAAAAGAATATTTTTTAAGCGTTCAGGTTAAAATAATTTTTCATTTGTGTTATGTTGTCCTAAAACAGAAACTGGGACAAGTTTAGAATACTGACAAAATCATGTTTAAATATTGCTGCAGTTGATGAGATAAAGGTATGTGAAATATGAACCTGTATGGTAAGATAATGAAATCTCTTGCATGCATCTTTTCTATATTGTTGAAAAAACAAGTTACATCTTAAAACAAACTGTGACTGTAGCCAATAATTTTTAATGGTTGACTTATATTAAAAAATTAGTCTCAAATTAGTGCTAAAAATACTTAACAGGCTGTTCCATGTACAAAGGTGTCACTTAGGATCTGGACTCTACAATCCTTCTGACTGTCCAATTTCTCTTGTGCTGGTTTGGTACTCCACACACCAGTTACTCAGCTGGTGTATCCTGGTGAGGGTCTCACTGCATCAAAACAGATGCAGTGGTTTAGACTGTTTGAGAATCTTTACTGCAACCTGCTATAGGCACCTTGGGTTCTGCAGTAAGCTTCTAGTAACAGCTAAACATATTTTGCTTCCTCGGGCCAAATCTGCCTGGGTTGGCTGGATTCCTGTGTTCAGAATCCAGGCAGATGTATAGATGGGATGTGTAGGGAAAGCTTGTATTTGATTGCCCTTTTTTTGAGTATACTGGATTGAAATATGTGAGTTGAAGTCCCTCATTTGAATGGTGTAACATGAATTCTTTGTCTAGTTATATTACAAAAATATTCCTTGTAGCAGCTCACAGGCTGTTAAAGCACAGAGTAGAAATCTTTCTCTAAAAGTGACATTAAAGCATTTTTATCACCTACTGTTTTAATTTAACAATAAACAAGATGATAGACCTTTAGCCTAGAATATTTTGAAGAAAGGGAGAACATCATTGGATGTCACAGACTGAGAAGCTGGATGATGCTCTTAGTGAAGAGCTGTATTAGAATACATGGAAATACTGCATCTCTCTGGGATCACTGTCTTTCCTCAGTCATGGGTCCTTTTACTACTTAAAGTAAAAGGGCTTTTAGTTTAGTGTAGGCAGAGCAATTAAGATTCCCCTAGGGGGAGGTGTGTAATTATTTTGGAAAATAAGAAGCATCATCAAGACATTTCTTAACATCTTGGCTAATTTTCTCAGTGTTGAGAGAATTTTCCAGTTTTTGATGTGTGTTCTTTAATACTGGGTATTTCTGCTTTGCATCTCGAATCTTTTCTAAGGGGCAAAAAATCATACAGAAATGGAAAATATGTCTTACAAGATAGTATTAAAAGCATGGATGATAGCAAACAAGGTACATAGAAGGTAGAATATAATAATAGAAATATCTATATACATGTTGGGGTGTGGGGAAGCTCTTTGCCTTTCACTGACATCAAGATTTGTTTCAAGGTTGAGTTTCAGCAGTGTGAAAAATTTGTTACTGAATTGTTGAAGTGTTTATTTTGTTATTGATGAAAAAAGATCAGGATAGAGAGGTTCAGTGGACTTTCTCAAATGACGTAGTTGAAGTGCTGCTGTAGAAGATAGTTGCCTGATCTGTAGTTGTTCCTGGAATTTTACTTATTTCTCAGTTGAAATAGTAAGGGTGAAATGGTGCTCAGGGATGCAGAGTCTTGGAAGCTGCAGTACACAGGATGCCCAAGCTGCAATTCCTCCTGGTGCTCAGGCTAGCGGGAGGTTTTGAGGCTGTGCCAGACATCCAGCTGGGTGGTGAGGGGAGTTCCTCGCAGCCCCTCCTCATATCTGCCCCTGCTCCTGGCCTGGCTGTGTCTGCGGTGCATTCCAGCCCTGCTGCAGCGTGGGCTGGGCAGAGCCGGGCTGGCTGCACAGCACAGCACAGCACAGCACAGCACAGCACAGCACAGCACCGCAGTGCCTGCCGTGCCCTGCGCCCCGGCCTCGTGTCCTGCCCTGCTCCGTAAGCGAGCCCTGCTGGGGCTGCCCAGGGCACTTGGAATACGGGCTCTGTGTGTGTTCTGTGTCAGAGAACAGGGCAAATCTCTGCAAACTCTAGAGCACATCCTGTGCAGCTGATTGTAGTAACCCCATATAATAACCACATTCTGGATCCCTCTAGAGAGTAGATTAGTAGTCTGTGTTATCGTGTGGTCACAAACAGAGGTACCACAGCAGCTGAGGAAGCAACTGTTTCCTGGGCTGAATTCTTGATCCTCATACTTGTGTAACACTGTGCCACTGCCAGTGAATGCAGCAGTATTTCTGAACGGTAAACAAACACGAACATGAATGTCCTAGAGGAAGAAAAGTACGTATATTCATGATTTCCCACTGCATTTGCAGAGGCAGAAAGCAGTTGGCAGTAATAAGACATAAGCTTCAAAAGAGACTAAAGAGGTATGTGCCATTAGTAAAATCTGTATGGCTGCTTCTGTTGATTGCACTGAGAAATCTCAGAGAGAACTAATGTAAGTAGCAGGATATTCCTGTGGTAAGGATTTACTTAAATAAATCTGCCTAATTCTATTTCATTTCACCTGGGCAGCTCTATCTGATTACTTTGTCCCATGTGATGCTTTCCTTCATGCCTTTGTACTTGTGATACTGCAGCTCAGCCCGTCTTTGCCTATGTTAGCAGCAAACTTGGAATCCATCCTTTTACAAAAATCAATTAAGCCACCTCCTGTTCTCTGCAGTGGTTGTGTAACTTGAGATATTGCATTATCTGCTAGACAAGAATGACTGGGAGGGAATTCAGTGTGCTTAGATGAGTCCCAGGAACTCAAAGGAAGGATCTAGTGGCCAAGCTGGGAAAGAATATGACTGGCTAGAAATCAGGAAGGTTGTATTCTATAGAAGAAATTTGGAAGATGACAGAGCCCAATGTCTGGAATGCTGAAGTAGAAAAAAGATCAAGTAGGCACCTTTCTAGTGACCACAAACAAGCCCACAGCTGTCAGAAGCACACTGCGTACTCCCCCACTGCTTCCCCATGGTGACAGATGTCCTACTTTTGCAATTCAACACTCTGGTCATGCTAACTTATGAATTATACAAGGAAAAAACACAAAAATCAGTTCACCCATCACTGAAAAGAAGTTACCTCTAGGCTGCAACATTGTCACTGTTTAATGGCGCGGGGCAACTGTATAGAACACTTCTGACTTCAGGAAAATATTAAGCATAAGATAGCAGCCTGGTCATTTTAAAAAAATGAATAGCTAATACTCTAACATTGCATGCATGGAAACCCAGGCATGGATGCATTGCTTTTTCGTGGCCATGCATTTCCAAGAAAATTTTTCCTTTATCTGATTGAAAGCAGAACTTTACTGCCCTATCCAGTGTTGACCTGGGGGAAAAGCTGACTAACTAAATCATAACCATGAGCATTTCTAGTAACACCTGCACCTTCTCCCTGCTGACCTTTCGTGCAGACAGATACTGAAACTAATCCTGGAGAGTTTAAAGGAATCTTTTTTTCCTACAACTCTGATAGCAAAAATATATTCGCTTTGATTTATGAAAATTTAAAATCTTTTGGGCATAGGGGATCAAACTTTGTGCATACTTAGTAGTGCTTGTTTGCATTATTTATGTCTTCAACTGCAAACAATAGAAGCAGTATTTATACTCGGGAAATAAATTGTGCAGTTCAACATGGCCTGAGCTAGTTGTCTGTAAAATAAACTTTCCCCATGCTGAAAGATGTAAAAATACCAAAACTAAAGATGTTCTGAGAAAATATTTGGACGGAGAAAAGTACATAGGAGTGGCAGACCAATCCTGGAAAATAGTGCAGTACTATTTTCTAGCGATACACAAAAAAAATTGGCAAACTTTCAGGTATTGGGGCTTGAACTTGGGTGGGAATGATATTTTAATGTAACTGCCTTTTCCACTTACATAAGAAGTAGCAAATGCTCAAAAGTTACGAAAGGAAAAGATGGATCTAACCCTCCCAGTTCATTGAACAAAGTGGAAAGCATTAGACCTCCTTTTCTCATTTTTATTTGGGATAACAAATATCAGTTTATATGTTTGGAAGTAATTTATCCGTCCATTATTTTTTTAAGTCATGCACAAAAATTTCAATGTTAATATAAGTATCTTAATAAAAAAGCAGAAAATTAAGATGGGCTCCTCTCCTGTTCTTCTCCTTTCTTTCCCCTTTTCCTCTGTTCATGGCATAATCCCACATTTACATTGCTACATCCCACACAGTTCCACAGACATATGTGTCATTCTGGCCAATAAAAATATGAAGGCTGTGGTGGCTTTTCCATAGGCCAACGTTTTTGGAAATGCTCAGTTGCTGCGCTTGCTTTTTATTTTCTGTGTAAGCACAATGAAGTTAGTGATCTACCCTTTCCTCCATATTCTCTTGAGGTTAAATGCCATACATGGTTTCCTGCAATGCTGCCTAGTAATTTCTTTGCACATGGCCTGGTAGGAGAAGTAACAGTTTGCAGATGACATTTACAGGCTGACATGATGGCATGTGTTTAGGACTAAATGGAGTTGTCAGACACTAATTGATTCACATGTCAACCTCTTGCTATTCATGTAAGGTGGATATGGAGCATTATACTTGCAACATGTCTAGGGCAAGGTTGTTTCCAGTGTTTGGATATTCTTGTTAATTGTCTCTCTGCATTCTATGAATTGCAATAGACTGAGACCAGAAGATACTAATTTTTACAGGTTTCAGTTTTGATATGTATTTGAATTATAGAATGGCTTGGGTTGGAAGGGACTGAAGGATTATTCGAGTTCCAACCCCCTGCCATGGGTAGGGACACCTTCCACTAGACCAGATTGTTCAAAGTCCCATCCAGCCTGGCCTGGAACACTTCAGGGATGGGTCATCCTTAGCTTCTCTGGGCAACCTGGGCCAGTGTCCAACCACTCTCAAAATCAAGAATTTCTTCTCAATATCTGTTCTAAACCTGCTCTCTTCCCGTTTGAAGCCATTCCCCCTTGTCCTGTCACTCCATGCTCTTGTAAAAAGTCCTTCTCCCTCTTTGTTGTTGGCTACCTCCAGGTACTGGAAGCCCGCAATTAGGTCACCCTGAAGCTGTCTCTTTTCCAGGCTGAACAATCCTGGTTCTCCCTGCTTTTTTTCGTAAGAGAGGTGCTCTATTCCTCTAAACATCTTGGTGGCTTCCTCTGAACTCTAACTCCTACAGGTCAGCGTCCTTCCTGTGCTGGAGGCCCCAGGGCTGGATGCAGCTCTGCAGATGGGGTATCACCAGAGCAGAGGGGCAGAATCCCTCCCCCTCCCCTGCTGCCCACGGTGCTTTGGATGCAGCCCAGGACACGTTTGGCTTTCTGGGCTGCAAGTGCCCATGGCCAGAGCATGTCCAGCCTTCCCCTCAGCAGCACCCCCAAGTCCTGGGCAGGGCTGCTGTCCACCTGTTCATCCCCAGCCTGTGTTGATAGCAGGGACACAGGGGCAACCCCAGCCCTTGGTGATGTTAAACCACGTGAGATTCCCACTTCTTCAGCTTGTGCAGGTCCCTCAGGATGGCCCGGCCCCCGTGTTTGTCAGCTGCACCACTCAGCTCCGTGTCATCTGCAAACCTGCTGAGGGTGCCCTCGGTCCTTTTGTCTGTGTGGCTACTGAGGATATTCAACAAAACTGGTCCCAGTACAGACCCCTGAGGGACCCCACTTGTCACCAGTACCCGTCAGAACTCTGAGCTGTTGACCACTCAGATGAACAACGTTGGAAATCCTGGTTGTTGCTTCGGTCAAAGTGAACGTTTCTATGTAATGCAGTGGGATATATAACTGTAAGTGCTGTCATTGCAAACTGTCTTTTGGAATTTCTCATAAAGTTTTGACTAGGACAGCCAGAGTCGATATTCCTTTCTGGATAGATGCTGTGCTTGAATGACTTTAGAGGAGAAAAAAATCCTGCCTTGAAATGTTCTAAATGTAGGAAATGCATACTTTTCACTCAAATTCCTTCAATGAGCTTAAGATAAAAATAACCTGCCATTGCTGTAAGGTTAATGGTGCAGGGAATTTTCACTGGTCTTGGGCTGACTTCGACAATTCTCTTTCATTCTCTTTCTCCCAGGCCATGTGGTGTTTCTCATAGCAGAGTGGGCTCAGACTGTGTTGAGAAATGCAGAGCTGTGTGCATGCACATGTGCATGTGTGAGCAGGAATGTTTACTTTCCAAGTAATTGAAATGCATGAGAGAATAAATATGCATTTTCTTATTATATACTTGCATCTGCCATAGCAAGTTGATCCTTAGTACCTAAATAACAAACATATTTTAGGAAAACAAGAAGCATAACTATCCTACACATCTTGAGCCCCTGTCTTTGTCCCAAACCTCACTGATGTTCCCTCAGAGCTTCCTCCAGAGTGCTTCCAACTTTGTTGGTTATTGCTGGAATGCCATGCAGTAACTGAGAAGTGACCAAAAAGCTGTTCAAGCCACCTTCAGAAAGGCTTTGAATCCAGCCCATTGTATATACTACAGTCAGCAAACCTGAAAAAAAAAAAAAAAAAAAAAGGGCAGATTCCACTTTATTATAAATTGCATGTCTACAGAATGCTTTCTTAGTGCTTTGGCATGCATGGCATGAAGAAAGATGAGCCGTTGCACTTTTTCTTTCCTGACCATTTCTTTATGCAGATTTCTCCTGCTATAGGATTACAAGCTGGCAGAATAATGCCTGGCAGGAATTGATAAAGAATTGCAACAGGAATCCCTGCAGGGCACATTGGGGCAAGTTTGTTATAGGAACAGTCTTCCTCTGTTTACATGAACAAAAGCTGGGTTTGACAGTTTCACTGATCAGCAGCTTTGGGAGTGTGTGAACTCACTGTTGTTCTGTGCAGCTTTTTCTACAGTTTTCTCTACAGTAGCAACAATCTCTCTTTTCAAACTGGTCTGTTTCAGAGCATTGTCAGCCTGGGTTGGACCAGGTGATCCTTGAGGTCCCTTTCCAACCTGATATTCTGTGATTCTCACTGCTCTGCAGTACTTTCCACTGCAGAGCTTGTAGAGAGGGTATCACTGATCACAATTTGACATCATTTGCCTTGTACATTGGTTTATGAAAGCAAGTGAAGAACGTGAATATTGGGAGGAAAGCATGTGGTGATTGTAGCTTAGCTCTTCTCTAAGATTTACTTCCGTAATTATTAGGTAACAATCCATTTAAAATGAAGTTGTGCTCTGACTGAAAGCGGGTTACATCCCTGTTAGTGCTGATACAGATACACTTCCATTGGGAACTTGTATCAGAGCTAAATTTCACCCACACTGTTACCATCATCCTTGCACAGAGGAAGTAATCTGTTTCAGTCCTATAGCTTCTCAAAATTCAGTCAGAGTGATGAATCTGTACAGGCTATTTCATGTTGAAAGAATGCATTTTATTTTCCGGAGGTTTTAGTCCAGCCTTTAGCAGAGACAGAATGTAGTACCTCTATTTAAAAATGGTGTTGCACTTGCTATGATCATGTTATTCCTGGGAGTCACATGCAAACAAGAGAAGAGTCATTAATTCCCTTTTAGTTGGTGCTTTCCTTCTGCTGAGCCCACCAGAACAGTCCTGCTCTGTAGCCGTGCCCCATGATTTCAAAAACATCTGAATGATTCTTTAAACACACAGGTACTGTTTCATTGCATATTTCCTGTTAGTGATTTTGTAGTTGTGCTGTACCACTGGACCTAAAGAAATATAATAGCAATTCTAGGTGATTTTTCTTCCCTTTTCCTTTTCCGTTCCTTTTATTTTCTTGCTTCTCGGTTTAGGGTGTGACTGTACAGAAAATGACGCTCTCAGAGAGATGAAAAACAGAATTCCATCACAACAAAAATTGTAAGGCTGCTGTAGCTATCCCTGATTGTTATGCTAAAAATAATAATTTTCCTAACCATATGCTGGGAAAATTTGCATCAAAATTAATGGGAGTGCAACAGCATTTTCCATGATAGTATGGTTAAACTTTAAATCCAAATTAAAAAGGACTTTAATCTATCATTCAGCTTCTTGTTATTTGCTTTTCCTGCTACACCCACTTCCGACACTTGGAATTATGATTAAACAAAGTAGAAGAATCAGTTGCAGCCAGAGATTCTTGTATGCCCCTTCTTTTGCCTTGACTTCCTCAATTTGTTGCTGACGCTCTCTGTGAGAACAATTGTTATGGCAGTGGCTTCAGGTTACCACTTCTTTGAAAAATTTCTTCTGCTTCTAAAACTCTTGGATTCAAGAGCAAAATATATGGAATAAGTCCAGCTTCTGTTTTGCAAGTGCTGTGATTTTGAACAGCTTGACTCTGCTGAGGAGAAGGAGGTGCAGCCAGGCAATTGCCAGTTCAGTTTGCAAGGTTCAGTTCCAAAGCTTCATCTCCCAAAGGTGGGTGACCAGTCAGCGTGTACACTATTTCTGTTCATGTCAATTATCCACTCATCTACAACACACACAGCATCTTTCAGAATAAAGCTAGAAATTCAGCACTGAAACAGGTCTTAGAGGAAGAAGAGTTTTACTCTTTCCCTAGTACCTGTTGTAAAGCTAGTTTGACCAGGTAGTAGTCATAAGTGACATTGTAATTTCCAGGTAACTTCCACAGGACTGGGAAGTACATGTTGGGTGCCTTTTCCATTCATCTTCTCCAGCCTCAGTTCACTCCTCAGGCTGCAGAACTGGAGAAAGACAGGGAAGATGACAGGGTACTATTCCTTCAGCCAGTGTTGTCCTGCCTCTGGATCTACAATCCAACCCAAAGTGTTTGTCAGACTCAGAAGCAATTTCTTACAAAGGACAGGAGATTGCAAACATCAGGAGATCTCAAAATACAGAAATGCACTTTGTAAAGTGGTAGAGGGTGTAAATAGTGGATGCTGTTGTAACAGAGCAGTCCCTAGATGAAGTGTTCATTGACAAACACTAATTAATATCTTATGAAGGTTCACTTAACTTCATTCTGTGAAAAATAGCTTTGGTCTTTGTTAAAAAGCCATTTAAATATAGTAGCATAGCATTGCACTGATTTAGCCCATGAGGACTAAATGGCCAGAAGGCTAAAAGAGGGAACCTAATTCCTGGTGGTTATGAAATTGATATGCATTTGCTACGTTATCAGGTGAGCAAGCACTTGGGTACGGAATTAGCCTTTTTGTGTGCAGAAACAGATGTATTTGCAAATGCTAGTTTAGGAAGCTGTTTTGAAAATGAGATTGAAAGGCAAAGAGGAAATCATATCCCTTTATGAACGGTCTGCTTTGACTGTTTCATATCTCTAAAGCCTTTCTTCTTTTCTGCTGAGCTAATTGGGATTTCATATAACCTAGTGTCATCATTTAACTTATAGGATATTCATTCTGTTTAGAGAATTATGCTATTGGAGCATGTTCTAATCGGCTGGTGTTAGTCCTATTGTGTTGAGTATTAGCAGTAGAATGTGTGTGGGGTTTGGGGCGTGTGAAAAGGAGTCAGACTTTAAATGCCAAACCAGACCAAGAGCTATTCTTCTGCTACACACAACCAGGGATTTATCAGCACTGCTGTTTTTTCAGATTGTGCATATGACTCTTTTATTCTTAACTATAAATAGAAAAGACACGCAAGCACTGGTGTAACCTTAGTATGTTTTCAATACATGTTAAAATTATCTGGCATTTGCTTAGGGATTTCAAATTCCTCATTATATATGCACAGAAAATGAATGAATAGCTTTGTAAGTCACACAAATTAGAGAATTTGGTTCAAAATCCAGTTTTAAGGTATTTACTCAATTATAAATCATGTAAGTTCTGACAAGTTTATTAAAAATACTGTGGGGACACTTTAAAAAAAGTTCTAACAATATTCTTTAATTTGTGGCTTTCAAAATTTGATAATATATGCCTAATTTAGCATTGCTTAGGTGCAGATAAAAGTGTTTGTGTGTGCAGGTTACTGTGGACCTGGTTAAAACTGCATTAGATAGATCTTCATATTACTTTCCAAACATACCCATTTGGGCTGAGATATTCCATTCATTTTGTTGCCTAAAATTTGTGTTTTGGAAAGGCTAAGCAAGACTTTGGGGATTTGTTGACTTATTTGGTTTGAGCAGATTTTACATTCTCTTATTTTAACAATACTTAAATCATAAACTGAAATATCACTTATAAAGAATCACTTCCAAATGAGAGTGCAAAAGAAATGGGCTTTGACCTGCCTGATCTGTGGGCACGTGGAATCTGACTTCTGAGTGTTTGCAGCAGAGTTGTTTTCTTTATTTTGCTGAGCTCATTATTGTGCACCTAGGAAAGGATGTCCTTTATACACACATACCCTAATTAACTTTGCAGTGAGCTGGCTGGGCAGCCAAGGTCAAGGTTAAGATGGGGAGCTTTTACAACTGTGCAAGATCATTCATGCAGACATTCAGAGCAAGCAGAATAGAGAATCCTTTCCTGCAGCTTGGCTATGGTGATAACACATGCTCACATGCTGTTAAATTCATTTTTTAATGCATTTATACAGGAAACTATTGCAAAGAAATCCCCAGTAATGTAGCAGAATTGAAAGAAAGATTGTAATTTAATGCTAAATATCTGCAAGAGGCAGTAGGATTTGATCATGCCATTATTTAGGTAGGTGTCTAAATTAGCTCCACAGATATGGAATGATAAGGTAGTTTCTCCTCAGGGATCCTACCACTTAAGGAAAAGACAGGAGGGAAGTGATGGTACAGAAGGGGCATCACAGGGAAACAAGGAGCCAGCATTGGTCAGTGTGAGAGGAATGCTCTCCACACACCTCTGTCTAATGCCTGCCAAGTTTTTGTAGACAAAGACGTTAAGAAGAGTTTTATTGCAGGGAGCTCCTTTCAGGAATGAAGGAGGCACAAGAATGCTGATGTGAAAACTTAATGAAACTCAAGAGAGGCTTGCATTTTAGCCAAATCAGAGGTGAGAGCTGTTATTTTGGTGTTTAAAGAGATCTTACTGACAGGTAGATTGAGGAAGTGTTCCTGTAAGCAAAGGATGTGGAAATAAAGGCAAATTTTTTACTATTCCTTTACTGAGAGCAAATTGCATATTTTTTATACAGTGCAGTGACACTCTCTGGTTGTCAGTCATCTATACTTGCTATACATATATGTTTAAATGCAGAGGAAAAATAAAGATGATATTTTAGATTTTTTTGGAAAATGCTTTATAATGCTTTTAATTGAACAGGAAAACCCCTGAATAACTTAAAAAATCCCCAAAGGTATTGTTTCAGGGTTTGGTTAAACCTGACATTTATAAAGCACTCTTGCTGTACAAGGACTACTTTGAGTAGCTTATAATAGCAGAGCTTCTCAGATCATAGCATAGATGAAAGAGGTTATTCCACTGGGAGTCTTAAATTTAAACTAGTCATCTCTGGTTTGGCTTTTGAAATATGACAAGAGAATCAATGATTGCTGCTGTTAAAAGTCTGAGGAAGCCTTTGGCTTACTGACAGTCTATATATTAATAATTTTGAAGTCTCTTCATACCAAGGGACTATTAAGATGAAACAGTAGCTTTAAATTAAGTACCATAATTCCCTCAATTTATCCTGAAGGAGAGAAGTAATTAGGCTTGTTTATCTGAGAGAAATGAAAGATCAAATTAGAGGGAATGCCCCTAAACTGACCCTGTGATTAAGTTGAATTTACCAGAGACTTCATGTTTTTCAGCATTTTAGCTCCCATTCTTTTAACCACGTTGTCTTGGTGTTTAAACTGAACAATGCCAAACCATGAACTGAAGTTGTGTATTTTCCTGTTAGCAAAGTCAATGATCCCATGCTTCAGAAATCATACATCCTCTTTTTCTTCTGTAAAGTTAGATACAATATTGTAGCAAGGATTTTAAACTGGGTTATACAGAATAAAGGCAGCGATTTTTTTTGTTAGTAGGCTGATATTCCTCTGACTCTTCAGTTTCACCACATTCTTTTCCTGCTTACTCCGGGTGAAAGTAACACTTTGCTTTGATGACCAAATACATGAAGCTGCAAAAAACAAGGATTTTTAAGACTGTAATGAATTGGTTCTCAAATAGTAGGTTGTCTATATGATTGTCTTCTAGCATACTGCTACCTTTTACCTTGTTGCTGGTGGCATTGAATTGGAGAGTTTTGAATGCATCATGGGCAGGCCTTGCTAGCACCTTAGGATCTCCATCACTTCGTAGCAGTATGATTTAGGGGCAGCTCTGCAGCAGTTAGTGCCAATGATCACCAATGAGAAGCAAAGCAGAAGAAATTCTAAGGCATTGAAAGTCATTAATACTGAAAAAAACTTGTAAAATTTTTTTTTTTTAAGAAGAGGGTTTCTGATTTCTCTACTGGCTATTTTTATACCCGTTGTTAAGTTTACTAAGTAACTAATTTCATTGATCTTTAAGAATAAAATTCACAAAGCCATTTAAAGAAACTGCTATGATAGCTTTTCCACATTTCCCTGATGAATACTTCACACTTTCATTAGATTTCTTCTGCTTCTATTTCTAGTTAGGGCATGCAACTCATTCCATATTTAAAGACCATTCAGTAGCATAGCTTCAAGCCAAGCAGTGCCCCTGTTTAAGACGAAATAACTTTGTTGAAAGCTAACTCTGTCTTTACTATAGGGTATCAGGGCTCTAGAGGAAAATCATCTTCATGGGAGGAAGTAGAACCTTGGTGAAGGCATTAAGAGTAAATAACCTCATTTTTTTTATTTATTGTCATCTTCTGTGCCACTTGTCCAAATGTTTTGATCTCTCTCTAATTTTTTTTTCTTTACAATTTAGATGGGAGGCTATTGGGGGCAAGCTTGATTCTCACTGTGTTATTAAATGTTTCAGTAGTATAAATGCAAATAGCTTTATTATTTCTACTAACACACGAGGGGTAGGTGTGTTTGAGTAGCTGCAGTGATGGTGCTCCCCTCTGATGGCAGAATAAGAGGAAAATTGTAAAATATGTTGTGTTTTACATGCTACGTGCAGGATTTACACGTGTGCATGGGGACAAAATGGACTCGCTTTTTCATTTATATGAGCAAAAGCACAGGGGAGGAGGATCTGGATATCAGTCTGTAGAAGAGAAAATACTATTTCAGTGTAGGTTAATATGGTAAGTCCAGCTTCTTCACATTCCTCTGTAGAGCTTTTCCATTAGCTGTTTGTCAGGCAGACCCTCAGAAATGGCACTCGCATTTTCTCTCCAACCAAAGGGCTTTTCTGCTTCTCTTTTTATTAATGCTTCCCAGGTGGCAAAATAAGATAGGTTATAGGAACCTCTAAATGTTTTGGATATGTACAAAATAGTCCTACTGGAGCTTCTGCTTGTTCTTTCAGCGATTCATGTTAAATGGCCTTGGTGTGGAATTAATGCCTACCTGTTCTGATTAAGTTAAGCACACCTCAGTAAAAGTATATTTCCATGTTCTGATGTTACTATACAGTCACATTTCACCCATCACCGTTTTCTTCAATTACTGATGAGTTAATCAGTCACAAAGACCTAAGCAAGTTGCTTTGTAGCATCACAAAAAAATTTACAGATTTGTAACTTCATGCAGCTTCTTTGTAAATTCTTGTATTCTTTCATACTGGACTGTGGAGCTGCTGGAAGTGAAGATGTTCAGTATTAGCAGTGTACATGGGCCTGTGAAACACTCCCCTGAAGCCTCCTCAGGTAACTCCTCCAGTGACTCCTCGGGCTCTGTGCAAGTATATCCAGGTGTATGGAGCTATTTTAGTGTCTGCATGGGAAGTGCTAATAATCAGTGAGGATTCAGTTCAACCCCGTGGAATCAAGGAAGTGCCTGATTACTGAAGAGAGTGTTCCAACTTATGTAAATTTATTTTATGCAGTGTGACTGCGAGTCTCACACATATCTCTTTTGTTAAATCATGACATTTGGAATTAAACAGTCCTAGAGGAAGGGAACATTTTCAGCATATAAGGAACTGTTGCCTTAGTGTGTTTCAGGCTCTTCCATTTAATGGGCTTTTCAGTTTCTTTAGAGGGTTTTGTTGTTGACCTTATTCAGTGTATTTTCACAAACACTGTAATTTCACATCTTGCTGTTTTTCAAGTGCTTGTAAAATATAAATTGTTGTATCAGTGTAAAATTATTATTAGGAGCAATGAAATCAACATTATATGATGTTTAATATTTAGTGGAGAAATGCTGTTTTCTTAGCAATAGAACATGAAGGGGAAAATAACGTGGAACTGAAGAGAGCTGAGTGCTCTGATCCTTCTCAGAAGGTAGGTTTTGCAGGCAGTGCTGTAGTTCGTTTTTGAAGCTTATATAATCCCCCATGAAACTGTCACTCACCAGCAGTCCCTGGAGAACTTCTCCAGGGCCAACCTTTGAAACCGTATTAGCAGCCTGCACCTCTCACGGAAGTTTCTGAGGTTCCTACTAAAAAGTAATGCTGACTTCCTTCAATACTGGTATTAAAAATTTATTTAGCCTAGAGATACCAAGTGGAAAGTGAAGAGGCTCAAAAAGAAGTATGGCTTGACATCAGACAGATTTAGTGCAAGGTAAAAGTAACTTAACATCTGTACAGGAGGAAATTGTAACAGGCTATTTTGAACTTACTTCTAGAGTCTTGGATCAGGATCCTCCAAACATCTGTCAGATTTAGGATTCAACACCAAAAGTCACAGATTTGGTTTTAGCATAATTACATACAAAAATTGACTGTCCTTAGAATGGACAGACAACCTTGGAAAGAACAGGCTTTTGGGGAAGGAAAGGTGAAATCAGCTGTTAAGAAGTGCTGAGGAAGTGTCTGATGTATGTTTGATATCAGCAGACCACGGTTTCCCTTGACAGGTAGGAGAGTAAACAGAGATAAATGAAAACAGGCTGTTGGACAGGTTAAGAATGTGTCTTAAGAACTGTTTGCAAACAAATGTTCTTAATTTGCAAACAAATACTTTCTCATTTCTTGCAGAAAGTGACCTGGTGGGAGAATTAACTTCTTAAAGAGTAATTTATTTTGGTGATGTTTTCTGTTAATTTTTTTATCAGGAAAAGCTGCTAGGATGCTATCCTAGAAAGCAGAGAGCTTAATTTATATATTTATAAGCCTTTTGTGCCTTCTGTCTTGAGACTTCATAGTCACTAAAACACAGTTATATTATGACCAGAGAACAATTTTTATTCACAAACTGAATAGAAAGTGTGAAGAACATGGAAATCAAGAGAAAATGAAAGTAAAAACTACGAGCTGGGTTCTTACTTGTGCATCAGTATTGAAGGAGAGTCATACACAGTGCTAGAACCTGTATTGCATCCTGGCTGCTGCTTTCCATATTAGCTAAGCCATGGTGTGGTGGCATGGAGCCAAATATGTCATTTTTTCCTCACCTCAGTGTTTCTCAATCAGTAGGGAATCCCCAGTTTACCTACTCTGAAAGATCTCGCCTTCCTTTTCAATTAATGCCAAAGGGATGGAGTTAGAACTGAACAGATTATGGTGTCCTTACACATTGTATATCCTCAGGGCTTTCAGTGTATACATACATGTTAATTGGTTTAATATTTCTGAGAATTTTACCCAGAATGAATCTTTCATTTTGTGGCAGCAGTTACATAATGGTATAAAAATCCATCATTTAAACTCCTAAGTTGTCAACTCCGTGATTTTCATACAAATTCAGAAGTTAGTTTGTTATGTGGTGTACAAAGACAGTTTTGTTTTAGACACAGTATGTCCTCTTAGCTGGAGAGGATGGTTTGCCAAGAAAAGAAATAAAGAGAAAGATGCATGTGGTGCTGAGGAGGTGAGTAGGAGTCGTATAAAACATCTAACTTAGTTAAACTTATGATTTTTAACACAATCAAAAATAACTCTTCACTTTCTGGGTAAAGCAAGAACAGAACGTGTGTTTCATTATTGCAAACTCAGATTCTGCGGCAAGCTAAGGTTTATGCACACCAGAACATACAGAGGTGTCTGTCCTGGTGTTTCTTAAAGCTGGCCAAGGAAGTGTTTTGCATGGGAGTCAGGGTGTGGCATTTGGGCAGAAGTTCAAGGGTCAGATCCATCCCACAGCCATGAGCAGGAACGCCTTGGTGTTGTGAAGTGTGCCCAGCCCCACGCGGCAGCGCACTGTGCTCTGAGCAGCGGTGTCTCTCTTGGAGACTAGATTAATCAGGCCAGTTGCTAATTAGAAAGCAAATCCTTCTAACAGTGCCTTGCATGATGCCTGCGAGTTTGAGTCCACAATTTAATGACAGGTTATCTAAATGTTTGCATACAGTTCAAAACTTGGTTTATTATGCAGAATAAAAACACAGCTTTGTTTTGGAAACTATGTGTCCTATAGTTAGAGAGCATGGTCTGCTGGGAATTGGCATGGCAAACCAGGGAAAACTTCTTTGCCTCAGTCTGTACTGCTAAGGCCACTCCTCAGGAATCACAGAGCCTGGAGGCAAGAGAGAATGTGTGGAGAAAGGAAGACTTAACCTTGGTGGGGGAAGATTGGGCTAGAGATCATTCAGGCAGACCTGACACCCACAAATCCATGGGCTCCGATGGGATGCAGTAATGAGTGCTGAGGGAGCTGGCAAATGTTATTGCTGTGTCATTCTACATCACCTTTGAAATGTCATGAAGAACAGGAGAGCCTGAAGACTGGAGAAAAGTGAATGTCATTCCAGTCTTCAATAAGGGCAAAAGGAGGACCCAGAAAAATACGGGCCAGTCAGCCTCACCTCTGTCCATGGAAGGGTGATAACAACACATGCTGGATGTAATTTCTAAGCATGTTGAGGTAGAAAGGGTCATCAGGAGTATTCCATATCAAGGGGAAATCATGTTTGACTAATCTGATAGCCTTCTACAATGGCATGTCTGGCTGGGTAGATGAGGAGACAGCAGCGGGTGTTGTCTGCCTTGACTTCAGCAAGGCATTTGAAACTCTGCCATAACATACTGATAGCTCAGGAAGTGTGGGTTGGGTGAGTGGGCAGTGAGGGGATTGGGGAGTGGCTGAATGGCAGAGCTCTGAGGCTGTGATCAGCAGGAGGGGTCTGGTTGGAGGCCTGTAGGCAGCAGTGTCCCAGCAGTGCCAATGGGATCCTGGGCTGCATTGGGAGGAGAGGAGCGTTGCCAGCAGGTCAGGGAGGTGACTCTGCCCCTCTCCTCAGCCCTGGGCAGGCCACGTCTGGAGTGCTGTGTCCAGTTCTGGGCTTCAGTACAGAGGGATGTGGAGCTCCTGGAAAGGGTTCAGCAGAGGCTGTGAAGGTGATTAAGTGACTGGAGAATCTCTCTTAGAGGAAAGGCTGAGGGAGCTGGGCTGGTTCAGCCCTGAGAAGAGACAGCTGAGAAGGGACCTCATCCGTGCATGCAAATGTCTGAGGGAAAGGTGTCACAAGATGGGGTCAGACTCCTTTCAGTGGTGCCCAGCAAGAGAACAAGGGGCAATGGGCACAAACTGAAACACAAGGTCCATCTGAACAGGAGGAAAAAACCCTTCACTTTGAGGATGGCTGAGCACCAGAACAGGCTGCCCAGAGAAGCTGTGGACTCACCTTCTCTGAAGGTATTCAAAACCCACCTGGAAGTGATCCTGTGCACCCTGCTCGAGTTGAACCTGCTTTAGCAAGGAGGTTGGGCTGGATGATCTCCAGAGGTGCCCTCCAACCTCAGCCATTCTGTAACTGATTCTCTGATTCTGTGGTAGAGTTTACCAGGGAAAACTGCGAAGTGGTGGTAGAACATTACCTCCAGTCAAAACCTGGTTAATATGCTGTGTCACTATCAAGTCACACTAATGATTTTGAGCTAGTTTAGAAACAGCTTTCTTCTAAACCTATGTGGCAGACTGGAACCAGAAGGAAGCAAACATTTTCAAGACCATTTCCTATGCATATATCTATAGATAAGATTTTCTAAAGATCACTTTAGTGAGTAAAGTTTTAGAACTGTGTTAGAATAACAGTTACATTGATGGAAACTTTTTGATGACAATAAAAGTTAAAATCTGATTAGTGAATGGATTCTTTAATTTGACTGAATGTAATTTACTTCACTGCTGTAGACACTTTGGATTAAGGCCAAGCTGCAAATGGAATTGGTGTTGATAAGTCTCATTACCATCAGTAGCATCATCTCCAGTTGGAGACTGATAGTTACAGCACTAATATAAACAGTAAAACTGATCACACCACAACTTTGGATCTTGTCCTGCTCTTCCTGAATTCTAGGGCAACACTCCTATTGGCATCAGTAGCAGCAGGAAGAGGTCCAACTGAATTTTTTGACAAGAGGCTTCTTTCTTAACTCTGTACTGGCTGAGCTATGTAAGCAAATTGTTAAAAACTCTGATATATAATCCAGAAATCTTCACAGCTGAGCAGTGCTGATTTATGCACTGTCTGCTGATAGCAGCAATTTATTAGCAAGAGGATATTTGCTCCTTCCTTCTGCGTGTTTCGTGCAAGGTTTTGTCCTCGATTTTCTGTTTTCCTAATGGTCTTTGAAATTTGTGACCTTAAGACCACACCTAATGTTGAATTGCTCTGTTATTTATTCAAATAACAGAGATGTTAAAGTCACTTTTTTTTTTACAGGCTATTTATAGTTTTTCAAAAGCGTATGTAGAAGGGATATTTTTAAACTGCAGCAGCTATGTGTTGTTGTTAGCAGAGTTTCAGGCAAAAATACCATGTTTTAGCCTTTTCCTGTCAAGACTATGAATGCAAGATGTTTTGTGTGTCTTTGGAGCCTGTAATAACACAAAGCTGTCTGTAAATGATGCCTCCTAGATTTCTAGTGTATATTTGAATGTATTTCACACCACTGTTTCTTATTTGCAATAAAATTTGCAAAGTATGGGAGGCAATTGAGCCGTGCTGCTTCCAGATGATCTGAAACACCGTGTTCATAGTGGCTGTGTGCTGCACCTTCTGGCTGGTGCTATGGGAGCGGATTTAAGGGTGTGTGTCACAAGTACAGCTCTTGTTCCCTGGCCCAGCAAAGGACCTGAGCACAGATTGAGGCAGGAATGGTTTCTGCCTTTAGCTGGAACAGATTGCATTCGGGGACCTCTTTTGGCCAGCATACAAACAGACCTACTGCGGACTGTCCAAAGTACGTGTGCTCCCATTTGAAGCTGGATTTTACTTTTAAACTTAAAGGTAGTAATGTCAGACTTTTGTTCAGGAACTGTGGTTTTTTTGTCACTTGATGCTAGGTAATACAAAATTGATTCCCACATTATCTGTATACAGAAAAAATAATTTTTTGCTGATATCAGTTAAAATAGCAGTTCTTATTCTACATCTCTTGTTTTTCCTTAGCAGTGGATTATATCCTTTCCACCTGTAACAGGTGAAACTTGCGGTATGCTTCCTAGTTGGAATTCTTCTGTCCTTCAATTTTGTTTGCACTTCTGTATGTGTGTGTAGGTTTTCACTTCAGTTTTTCAGTTTTGGAAAAGAGATTAAAAATATCGTTATTCTTTATTGACCCTAAAACAGTGAATGAAACCAAAATATTCTCCAAAGTTTGACAGCTGGAAAAAGCTTCTCCTCGAGCAGCAGAAATATTGGTCTGTCATTTTCTGTGAGGTGGTACCTGAATGCCCTACACCTCTTATTGCCATTGCTTTCCCCATAATGATGGCCTCCTAATTGTTCATTATTCACTGTGCCGTGTCTTCAATATTCATCAGTGTTTCAATCTGCTGTTAGTTGGGTAAAGATAGCAGGTAGACAAGATGATAAAACAAGTTTGTTTTCCTAGGAAACCTAGAAAAAGGATGAACCTACCCTTCCTTATTTTGAAGGAGACTGCTAATATAATCAGCATTGCCCATTTAGCACTAGCTATTGTTTAAGTATCATCAACAAAGGGTATTGTAAATGAGCTTGTAAAAGGAAGCAATGTAGTCATGTTGTCCTCATTTCACTGGAGGCTGTTAGTAATCAGGAGCTACATACATTTGTCAGATCTTTCTTTTACTTCATCTGGAAAGATCAGTTTGGCGTGATAATCAATTAACGTTGTGTATTTCCAGTGTCTTTCCAGGTTGCAGTTCTGTTGTCTTTGTCATTAAAACACATGGATGACCTTTAAATAGAAGTTATTAAGATTTGTGCACAGACTTTCCTTAGTAAACTGATGGTTGGCAGAGACAGTCAAAAGTGTATTTTAATATGAAATAAAAAACTGTACTTTGATAGCAGAAGAAATAGCCCTTCAGTACTCTTGACCTTTTTTAATTCCCATTACTTTTCTTCTTAGAACTTGCTGCTACTAAGTACAAAATCATTTTAATATTTAAAATACAGGTTTTGGGTGAAAGCAAAGGATGTGATGTAAACTATTAATAAGTTTAAGGAATTATAAAAACGAAATTCCACTTTGAGCTGTTTATCAGAATTAAAATTTGTTTGTGTTACTGTTGATATCTGGTATTTATTTTGCTCGAGTTAGAAAAACAGTGTAAGCATTTTACTGGAGGGTGTTTCTTAAATATTACTGTTACCATGGGTAATGCAAGTTGACAGGATCTATAGTTGAGGGGCAAGTCATATGGAGTCTGCTTTCAAGGGTTATATTTTGGCAGGCAGAGGACAGGTTGAAAACACGTCAGCAGAATGAAAAAGTTTTGCTGCTTTCAGATACAGGTTTGTGCCAGGCCTGTACGTGACCCATCAGTCCTGACCAGGTGGTGTCTTTGAAGTGTAGTGTAAAACAAATGGGCACCATGAAGGCAGACTGTATTAAAAATGAATTATTTTGAATACAGATATTAGAGCAAAAGCTTCTCCAGAAGCATCCTTTGAGGGAAGTGTATGTGTGGGTGGGGTGTGTGTGTGTGTATGAAGGAAAATTCTGCATGGCAAAGGTGACTGATGGCAGTGTTTAATTACAAGACCATACACAAATGGTTTCTAGGCTCTGGGAACTGTTCTCGAAGTCTGGTGGAGCGGAATAATGTTCACACATGGTTTAACTACATTTCCAGTCTGACAAATCTCTGTTAGAAATTTTTTTGTTGGTCTCTGTCTGAACATTGTTCTAAAACTGTTCTTGAACTTTGTATGGGTGGGATGCTGATCTGTAGCCAAGGACACCTGGTTTTCCCTCAGCTCTAGTGTAAGGAATTAAAAACTGTAGCCTCCAGTAAAGTTGGGAGCCTAGGAGGGAAAGTGTGGTGGAGAGGTTTGTGTATTGCATTGCCAGCTGTTAAAGCTAGGAGCTGTTTGCTGCTCTGCTCTGCTGGAAGCAGGATTTGGTCTGGAGGGACTGCACAGTCAGTGTGTTCAGAGCAGCGTGAGCAAGATGCCACCGTTATCAAATGCCCTCATGCAGGCTCAGGTCGTTTAGGAACTGAGCTTTCTGTTCCTGATTTCCAAACTGCCTTTCGTAAAACAGCATGGGCCTGCTCCACCCTGCCTCTCATCCTCAGAGTTCAGTTCATTGCTTAAAATTGCCCTTTGTTCTGCTTAAGTGATCTTAAGAGAGGATGTAAACACAACAAGGCAAGCTGAATCCTAAAAATAGTTAATGGTAGCTGGGTAGAGAAGCTCAGAACAGAGGAGCATAACACAAGCAGAGGGTGACTATCAAGTACAATAAAGAATGGAAAAGAAGGGGGAAAACAATTAGGAATATGTCGATTTAAGGGAGAAAGTGTGAAGAAGAAAGCCTAAACTGACAGTGGAGCATCTTGCCAAATTTTTCCTGCTCTTGAAGCCAGCCCCCAGACAACATGGAGCCAGTAATTATTCAGCTGCTAAGTGGGAGGTAAAGTCCATTTTTAGAAGGCTGAAGGAGAAAGCTCTCCCTTCAAAATAATTTGGAAGCAATGCTGCAAGTAGTGTACCACTGACTACAGAGTCCGAGTATATTATCAGCATACCTAGAAAACAGGGATTTCAGTTAGGATGGACTAGGAACACAAGTGGATTTCTTAGCTAGTTTAAACAAATGAAAAATATCCCAACAAGTAATACTGGCACAGCATCACAGTTTGCAAGGAGTATTATATTTTCCTATTCTTCATAAATGTGATATGGACTCATCGGGAGAGGTTGTAAATACAAGCACAGCTTTGTGCACTGGAATTTCTTGGAGTAAGTACATTGTAGTGGCAATACTGATGTTAACAGTTTTTTTAACTGCTTTCCTTTATTTTCTTGAGTGGGAAGAGCCTGTACTTGTGGAGTTTTTCATGTCTGACTGATTCTAAGAGCTGCTGTGGACAATGTAGTATGCCAGTGTTTAAATAAAACATCAGCTAAATCTTTGTGCGGTCTAATTGGGGATAGGTTGGGAGAAGATTGCTGATTATTCTCTAATATCCTAATAAAACCTTCTGGCATAACTGTGGCTTCTAGTTTCACTCAATTAAGTGAACAAGTCCTGAGCATGCATAAAGACTTGTATTAAACTTGCAGATAGACCTGAGGAGAAATTAAAGGCAATGAAATGAGACTAGCTACTGCCAACAAGGAATTAAAAACAACCTGTCAGGTTTTTTTTCTTAATAAGTCATCTTAAATGGAGTAGTATCTGCTCCTTTTATTTTTCTTCCTCTTCTGCCTCCTCTCGCAGTATTTTGGCACAGTGTTTTGTGCAGATCACGTGCAAGGTGCTCATGTGCTTCTGCACTTGCTCAAATTCTCCATCTCCTGGGGAACACGAACAGCATTGGTCCTGAATGGCTGGAGGTGGTGGTGTTGGGAGCTGGGAGGAGCAGGCAGGGCTGGCAGCGTTCCTGGGGAGGAGCTGTTGTCTCTGCCCGTACCCGAGTGCTGGTCAGAGGTGCCACGCCAGGGCCGTGCCCGGCCAGGTGCCCTGTGGGATGACCAGAGCCTGGGCAGGTGCTGACCTGTCACAGGACAGCTCTTGCTGATGCTCAGCGTTGCGTGTGATCTGCAGAAATTCTGGTTTCACTTTTCCATTGTTTCAAGAACATCAACTCTTGCAGTTCCTGTCTTCCCACACCCGTAGTAGCTCTGAATTTGGTGCCCCACTTCTGCATTTCTTCAATTAATGCTACCAGTGGCTCGCTTCTGTTTTCTCCCACAGCCAAGTGGGTTTGCTCAGGCTCCTGGGCACAGCGGGTGGCCCTTCAGATGTTGAAATGTCTGTGAAGAAAAAAAATAATTGTTAATAAATGTCTTTATTTCCCCCAGGAACGGGGAAATGGAGACAATGAATTTCTGCTATGCTATTTCTGTACATCAGTGCTTGCGAGGTTTATAGTTGCTGATCTGCAGTCTCTCCCATCTGTGAGTTCATCTGTCTGGGAGTAGCAGGTGACAAATAGAAAGTTTACAGCTGAGAACACCCGAGCAAGTTTTCCTTCTTATTAAAGTTTAATAACTTCCAATGGATGTAGATTTTTACATAGCCCTAGTCTACTGAGACTGGAGAAGGGCAAGGTGATTCCTAACAGACCATATGTTACCATCTTGGGTTTCATGACTGTTTCTGGGTTAGAGAGCACATTAGGGAGAATTTTACTGTTCCTGAGTAAATGAGATGCTGTTCTATGTCCAGAAAGCAGTTTCTTCAGCTTTCCCAAAGAAGATTTTAACTACTGTGATGTCAGTATGAAAAAATAAGTGGCAGAAACAATGATGTGCAAGAAGAGTATTTGTCTTATCATCTATCCTAATCAGTCAGTGAAAACTCAAGTTGTTTAACTAAATTTCAAGCATTATGTTTACAAAGAGACTTGTGAAAGTAGAAGGCCCAGAGAAATGCTGATAAGAGGTTGTTATGAGTGCTTGTTTGACTGCTAACTACAAAGTGATCTCTGTCACTGGCAAGAAGTTCAGTCCCTCCCAGAATAACAAAAATTATCTGGTATGAACTTTGTCATTGGAGATATCTGGATGAATTTTGTGTGCTGAAGGGGAGCTTAGTTTAGCAGCCTACAGATCCTTAAGACATTTCCCAGGGGAAAAGGATTAACGAGGACAACACTGACATCTGATAGCTTTTGACTGTTGGATGATGATAAATGTTAATCATTGAAGAAGCTTCCATGACAAATCTAAGTTTTAATTTCATGTAAAACTTATATCCTGCAAATCTACGCATATAGTTGTCAAATTGTGTAATGCTTTATTATTCATATAGCATATAATGAATCCTGAAGGATTTTTTTATACTGTGACATTTTTGGTGTTTGTTTCATGCAAATGTTTTTCCTCTTAGGGAAACTGTGAAAAGTATAAAGGTGGAAGCAGAGGTGGTGCAGAGAGTACTCTGTACTGAGCAAATCCTTTTCTTGCAGACAATACTGCATTGCCACAGCTCATTAAATGCCAAAGTGCAGGGGAATCAGGATTCAGTAAAGTTAGTCACCTAGCAGGAAATTGCTGTCTCTTTGTACTAAAATTGGCATCAGCAGTAGCTAAGTGTTGATTAGCTGCTAGTGTTGTGTCCTTCTTTTCTTTCATTTTTGAAGTGCATTTTGGAGTGAGAAGAGGGAGCATAGTGCATCCTGTCAATCTGGTGCTGAACAGGTCTTTAGAATATTTTCCCTGAATGTTCAGAGGGACAGTTTGTTGCTTGGAGTTTCCTTGGGATAGAAGCACCACTGTCACTCTTGCATCCCAGGAACTCTCCCAGAATTCTTTTTCCTGTTCCCCCAATAAAAAAGGTTTCTGGTGAATGGCATCACTGGGGAAACTGGCTCTCAGGGTCAGAGTGAACAAGTCATCAGACACAGGCATGGAGCCTTGTGGTAGCATTGCTTCATCTCTTCCATACACAGCTCTGCTACAGCTCAGTGCTGCTTACACACAGTGAGCAAGCTGCCCTGAGCTGGTACTGTAATAATTCCCTTGATGCCATGGTCGAAATTACAGTGCCCAAAGTATTCATTCCAGATGTTCATCACAATGTATGTTCTTGCCACTAGCAGCAAACGTGAGTCACACCCTCAGTGTGGCTGAGAAAGAGTTAGTCAACAGTCTGAAGCCAGAAGGTGGATGCTGGCGTCTGGAGCAGCGTGAGAAAAGGGTTGGTGAGTAGGCAGGAGGCTCTGAAGTGCCATTCAGCATCTCGGTGGAGGGGTGCAGGATGTGGCTGGTAGAGCACAGCAATGGGAAGCTGTGGGATTGCCCTGGGTTGTCTGAGCCTGATGTTTTCGTTCAGGGCTGTGTGGCAGCCACAGTGAAGTGTCCAGGGGAGATGCAGTGGACACAGATCAGGACCTGGTGCATGAGGCTGTATTTGCCTTGTAAGGATAGAGAAGTACAAAGGAGAAGTGAGGTGGAGGCTGTGGGAACCTGGTTGTGTCAGCATGTCTTCATACTGAAAGCACTGCAGGGCAGGAACTTGTTTACCTGTAAATCCACTAAGACCAGCATGAGTGCCATGGATCTCGGCACTGCACTGTGACCTGGTTGAAGAAACAACTGTTCCTGAATTCCTTTCTGTTCTCTAGGCAAACTGTTCTGCTAGTCTTTCCTCAGCCCAGCTACCACACTGCATCCCTTGTGTGACACAGTCACTTGCCCACTTCTCTCTGGCCTATTATGGTTGTTAGGAGAATTCAGTTGGTTAATAATGGCACATTTTGGGGGGGAAATAGGAATAATGGCTTCATCTTGAACTCCTGCTCACATATCTGTATTAGTATGTCATGGATAGGTAAATGTTGGGTACTTCAATTAGGCATTCTTCCCTTTCCTACCACCTTCTGTTTCTCTTCAGGTTTTAATCTCTGTGGCTTAGAAAATGCCAGCAGACTATGGGGATTGCCAAAAACTAATAATAATTAAAATTCCTTACTATAAAAAGCAGCGTACAGTGCTTTTGAGCTGAAAGCATTAGAACACTTTCCAAGAATTCCAGCATATTAAATTCTACTGTGACATTTGACTTATAGCATGGTAATTTTTTTCCTCGTTTCAGCACAGTTTAATGACAGTAAGTCCCAGTTTTGTAAATAAGTTCCCACTCAAATTCCTCATGACATCGCATGTGGGAGTTCACATAATAAAAAAGGAATGTTCCCCTCTTCTTCACGTTTCTTTACAAACCTGTCTCTATGATTTAAATGAATGTCAAATTCTCCTTAAAGACATGGTGTCTACCTGACAGAGCTATTGTGATCATTAATGTTCAGAAGTGCTGTATTCTTAGTTGACCTCATTGGTAAGCAGGTTGTAAAAAAACCAAAAAAAAAAAGGAAAACATTTTATAATACCTAACAGCATAATCCATTTTCTGTAGTGCATTGGACTGGCTAGTTCAGGGTGCTTTGGTGAGCATGCAGCCTCAGGACTGGCCTGACAGGTTCCATAGGGATTCCCCAGCTGGCAGGCTGACGTAAAAGCAGCCCAGTGTCGTCATCCCCAGCCACGGGCTGGGCCTCGCATCACAGAGGTGGGAAGGAGAAAGCAAGACATCAGCTCAGATCTGTTCTCTGGAGTCTGTACTCTGGTGGATCCTGTGAAATTCCATCAAGGTTCTTACTGATACAGTTAACTTCAGTTGTGCTGATCTGTTTCCAAATTATGCTGGAGACTAAACTCCAGGGGAAAAATGGGTAATTTAAATCCACTTTCTCTGTGATCGCTGATGTGTTGGCAGTAAACCTGCACTGCAGCTATGACTTTATTTTTATATGCCCAAGGCTCTATAAGCAAAATCTTCATCACTAGACTAATGTAAGAGCAAGTCTCTAACTTATTCCTCATGTACTGGACAAGAAATCTACCCCTTTTCAGTGATCCGTATTTGTTTAATGAGCTCTTCTCTTATATATGTAAAAAATTGTTGATAATTTGATATTAGCTTTACAAAAGGAGAGCTATATTGGAACAAAGACATTCCAACTATTAAGTGATTCCCTTGCAGTACTGCAGCCTCATCAAGGATTGTGTTCCATTCTGAAACTGCTCACCATTCACAGAGCACAGGTTCTGGCCAAACTGGAGTTGTTTGGCACTCCCAAGCAAGCACATTTCCAGAAAAAGATCAAATATTCTGATTTCTGACTGTTGTTCTTGCACCAAGGCACAGTGGAGATTTATCAGGCTTGTTAAAGGGAACATATTGCCAATGGATTTGAATTGTAATTTGATTATCATTTACTGTCTTAGTGGTGTCAGACACTCGCAGCCAGTTCCTGTGTTGTAGTAGTTCTGTCTGTTCCACTGCACCTGCAGCAGGTTTGTTACAGTGGCTCAGAAAAATGTTTCAGTAATTTTCTTCTGAGATGGAAGTACAAAATTGCTGCTGCTGAGACTGACCTGGGCCTACACTCAGCTGTAGCCAGAAGGAGTGGGGGGCACTGCAGTTGTTTCTTTGTATGCCCAGGATATCGACACCTGAAACATTAACACCTGAATTTCTTTGTTAGGAGCCTAAAGAAAAAAATTAATTGGGAACCTTTGCATTGGATTGAAATATGTTTAGAAGCAAACAGAAAATGTTTAAGGAAAATAGGCATTTGTGTGTCCTGAATGTTTGGTTGGTGGTTGTTGGCTTTTTGGGAGTGTGGTCATTTGATTCAGTTTTTTTGTTTGCTTGGGGCTTTTTGTAAGAATTCAGCATAACACATTGAAATACTTCACAGTTAAAATCTGGTGGGATCTTGTTCTTCACCCCATATTTCCTAGCAACAAAAGCCATACAATTTCTCTTGTGTTCCTTGATATTTTTCGACTCATGTCTCCTGTCACTAACTTTTTTAGAAGCTATTTCATGACATCTTATCATAAGAAATTATAAAAAATAAAGTGTATATCTATATAACCCAATGGAAGGAGAAAGAGAGTGGAAAACAAAGACAGAAGGGTCATTCTCAGCAATTAGACACCTCTTTCTCCAGTAACAAAGAAATTGCCAATTATACGAGTGGATTCAGATCAATGGTAAAAGTATTTTCAGAGGCTTTCACCACGATGCAAAATAATATTTAATTTTCTCTGTGCATGTTCTGTTGCATTTTAGATTATCATATTTAATGGAAGTTCTGACATTTTCATGTGCTAGCTAACATATCAGTATTTCTTCTGCTTCTTGACTTTTCCTGGATGCATATATGCTCTCTATAAAATTAAAACAAGGAGACATGCTAATGTTTCTTTTACATTGTCTGTTCAGCTTTGAATACTGCATAGTGCGCTATACGGTGCTGAGACATATCAGTTACTTATAAATGACTTATGTGGTTCTGGTATTACAGTAGGAGTCATGTGGCAAATGCCATGACCATCTGCAGAGTGGAAATCTGGAAACACTGTAATACCATATACAGCATCTATTCATTCCACATGGCACTGGAATCCCTCTGAAGGAGCTGCCCTTTTTGGCTATAAGATGGTTGAGGCTGGTGTTACAAATACATTCTAAGAGTGTGTCCTGTTCAGTCCCAGATCAGTATTTTATATAACCTGTTTCAGATATAGAAAAATGAAAAATATTAGTATTTATTCTAAGGAAAATAACAAGGAGTCAGAAATAAAGCAGAATTTACAATGGGCTGGGCTGCAGCTCTATTTTTTTTATAAGGCCCCAGCAGTGCCAAAAGCAGCAGACATGCAGAAGGATCTGGGAGCCTCACAATAAATGTTCCATTGCCAGCCTGGTTCTCCTGCACTTTCCTAGAACTTCAGCCTCTGTTCAGGTTTCACTTACACAGTGTTTTGTTTTTTCAGGCTCTGAGTGTAATTTTCATAACTCTTTTTACTTCTGACAATCAGTTAGTCAAAGAAATACATTGTCTTATTGAGGGGTAAAGGTTCTATTTTCCCCCTAGCTCACCTGGGAATCTGGTTTCCTCCTGTGTGCTGCAGTGACATGGAGAAATTGAGAGGACTCAGGAGAGAATTTCCATGATATTCTTGATGGTAGAAGGCCCATGTGTTCCCCACTTCAGCTCTCATCACAGGACATCCACTGAGGATGGGCAAGTGTATTTGTAGCATTCTGCTAATTTACACAAGGAACTGCTGCAGCCCTAGGCATGGACAGTGTCCAGGCAACACAGGTAGGACTTGCCTTCCCCTGGGCTGCACCTTCCAGAAGAAATTAAGTACTGAATCTGCCCAAAGAAATACGGACAGGTAAAAACCTAATTTTCATTATGCAGGGTCACCTGGTGAGCAGGGGACTGGAATGGAAGGGCAGCTTTAAAATTCTTTAATTCTACTCGTGCACTCAGTGAACAAACTCCACGAATTCTTCCACAGAGCTACTGTAATGCTCTTCTCAGTATTACATTGCAGAAATAACCAGCTGCTCCCTCTTCCCTTTATTTCCAGCTGTTAAGTCCTTTAAAAGACAACTGCAAATGAGGTAGATAGTATCCTCATCATTTTCTCCATGCAGATAATTGCTGTGGTTACGGTGCTGCTGCGAGCTGGGAAGAGGGACGTTGGCAGCAGATGGGAGGCTTCACTCAGGGCAATGTGAGGAAAGATATGTAGATATGGGGAAGTGTTGTAACTTTGTGACTCCTGACTCATCTCAGTGCTGCATGTAAGGTTCTTGTAGCTGTGTGTAAGGAATAACAGAACTCGTTCCTCTGAAAAAACACAGGGATCCCTGGTTTAGAATAGAATTTTTTATAAAATTGAGGCCTTCCCAGCATATCTTTGTTTTGCTCTGGGATTATTGCCAAAAATATGTTTTTGTAACTTTTGTAAATGTACCTGCATCCTTAGATAACATTATTTTTGTTGTTCAAAACTATTTACAGAAAGAAAGAAGTATAAACTCTATCAAAGTAAGTGCAGACAGTTTACCTAGCAATACAATGGGAGAATGGCAGAGATGGAAAAAGAAAAGCTGGATTTAAAATGCAGCAAAAATTACTATCTTGCAGCATTCATTCCAGCATGTGAGTTTGCTAAAGTGGAGAAATGCGATTGAAATGCTCATCTTCAGATTCAGGTGAAGAGAAGTTTACAGGCATCACATAAAGTCAGGAAGTGATTCAGTAGGTTAAAGGCAGTCAGGAGTCTAAGACTGCTGAAGCAGCACAAATGGCAGAGCAACTCCTGTCAGGGCATCAGGATAAAGGTTGGAGAGAACAAGGCTGAAAGTAGATTGAGCAGAGGAGGACACCCGTGTTTAAAACCCAAGCTGCAAAGTAAGGGGTGTCAGTGAAGCAGTATCAAGATGTTTTGAAGTCTGTTTGGAGATAGATCAGAAAATTATGAATCTAGCAAGAAATGTTTACTGTAACAAATAGCATTTATTTAACATATCCATCACAAGATCTTGAACTGGTTTACAAAGGTAGTTACAGATTTTATTTTTACTTCAAAGATGATCAGACTGAACAAATTAAGTGACTCGAAAACAGTTACACAGAAAGTCAGAAGCACAGCCAAATTACTGATCAAGAGCCTGTACAATACAGTACAGTACTACTCTGTACAGTAGTCTGAATATAAAGATGCTAGAATATGCTCTTTCACATAAGGGAGCTGCTCATCTCACAGCTGACATTTCTGTGCGACTGCACCACAAAAATGCTGTACTGTAGTATCATCACTGCCTTACCTGAGTTTAAAGCCTCACAAAATTATTTCTAGGCTTTGGAAACTGATGTCAAGTGTTTATCAAGATAGCTTGCAATTTCTCTTTGCATTTTGTCTGCATTTCACAGCATATTATAAGTGGCATGTCAGTAAAAAATAGATTCAGTCTTGCCAGCAACAGAAAGCAAAGAAGGAAGCGGCAGTAGTTGGCTCCCAGCAATGTTCTCTTGGGAACAAGTCTGAACTGAGGCAGCTTTAGGGCTCTTTAGTTAAATTAGAGTTTTCCTTCAGTCCTCTGCATGATGGGGTTGTTCTTTTAAGGACACCACCATTTTGCAAGCATCTAACAAATTGAAATACAGTCTTAAAAAACATGCATCTTGTTGTACTGCCTAGGTTATAGTCGATACCAGTTCAAAGCACACAGAGAAAGTACCTCTCAGTATGTCATGAAACACAGCAGAAACATTCCATAAAACACCAGAGGAACACAATCTCTGGCTGACAAGATTTATCTTTAAGGCACAAAAAGTCTTGGGGGATGTAACAAAGAGCCTCAGATCTCAAACAAGGAACAGTTGTGGCCATTCCTGTTACCGGGGTTCCAAGGCAGAGCTGGAATGCTGCTGTGCATGTCCATCCTCTGCTGCCCACTGTTCCACAGAGCTGCAGGGGGCTGGGTTGGGCTGAGTTTTAGAGACTGCTTAGGTAATTATTGCAGTTGTTTGAGGCTTTTTCCAGAAACTAGTCTCATGCCTATATTTTTTTGTGAGTTATCTGTCACTTTTATTACTGTGCTGGATTCAGTTTGATTTGTGGATTAAGTTTATGTAGATGAAAGTAGACCTGGGTACATCCTAGTCTCTCCAAACAACTGTTACCCACCTTCCAGCTCCTCATTTTATCATCATCTTTTTGCTCATTCTCCTGTATTCCCTACTCATTTGTGCAGTGGCTCCTTTGCAGTCATTGTCATAGCACCAAAAAGTCCTAACAATGCTTCCTCCACATGCATGCCACAACTGGAAAATGGTGCTGATTGTCCTGGATGAACTGGGTATAAGAGGTTGAACAGATAATCATAGAAATTATTAAGTTTGGCATTGTAATTTTTTGCTTGGCAGTGCTACCATCTCAAATGTGGGGTACTGAAGAGATCAACAGATCTCTGAGCAGGAGGATGTGCACTTCTCTGGAAAGTCTCTGATGTGGAATGGCCACAGCAAAAGGAAGTAAAAGTGGTTTAATCATAGGATAATCATGCCATGGTGACTCAGTGATCATGGGTAGATTGCTGGGCTTGCATATCCAGAATCCACCAGGAGCTTGAAGTGTGAACAGGCTTTGGCAGGAAACTGAAGAGTGTGCAAGTGTTTGAGCAAACAGAGAGTCCTTTTTTCTGTAACTTATCAAAAGAGTTGTCTCCTTGGATGCCTGATCATGAGGATGGCAGTACACTCAGTGTTTTGCTCAAAGCTGTAAGCAACCTTCAGTAATGTGGATAGTCAGAGAATATGCCAGACTTATGTAGTGGCCCTTAAGGAAAATTACTCACTGGAGCCATTTATACCAGTTTATATTTGCAAGGCAGGAAAAAAAAAAGATATTTTGGTCTAACATTATATCCATAAAAGAAAAATACTGAAAGAGATTATGTTTGCGTATTGAATGGTGCTTAACAGAGATAAAATAGCTATAACAATTTGCTGAAAAATCTGAGTATAGATAAGGTGGAAGTAAAAACAACTGCATCTTAGTTGATAATTTTCTGGCTTCTTTCTTTTCTTTCCTGGCTCCAGCAGTCATTTTAATAACTTCTGAAGGTAAATTATTTTCCTTTCACATTACCTTTTAGAGACAGAAGAAATTCATATATAGGTGCTTGCAGAGCTGACCTGCTTTTTATAACTCTTACAAAATCTCTCTGAGAAAGGAATAGAGAAAAAAAAGTAAAAGCATGCAGTTTGCCAAATGGCAGTAATGGCTCCTGTCAGACAGTAGAGAGAGAGGAGAAAAAAGGTATAATAAAGCTCACTGCTATTGCTTATGAAGCTTGAAAAATTGACCTCTACTGGAGTTGGAAAATAGTTCAGGAAGCTAGTTAAGGAGGCTGAAAATGTGCAGAACACAAAATGAATATTCTGTTGTGAACACAGGCTAATCCCGAGGTACAATGCTGGAGAAATTCTGATTTTCCCTAGGAGGAAGCTAATTTAGAGGAGAGATTTTCACCTGTAACTCACCATCTTTTGCAGGGCTTTAATCACTTCAAATGTTTACTGCAAGTTCATACGAAATGGTTTCTGGAAAGCCGGGAAGGCAATGGATCAGGTGTAACAGGGAAGTACCTAAAATTTGAAATGCACCAACAGCAATTAAAAGGTAGCAGAGATTATATAGAAGAACAGAAAAGTTCTGTTAACTTGGGGATAGGGGGGTGGAGGAGATGTTTCCTGCAGCATCCTGAAGGTTCCAGAAGATTTGGCAAAAACTACTCTTTAATCAAAACCAAATAATATGCAAATCTGCCATAAGTACTGATTTTCCTGCAATATACAGAATCTTTCATAAAAACAAAGTTAAAGAAGGTTGAACATTTGAATTTTCTGCCAAGATAACAAAGTCTGTATAAGAGTCGCTAGTATATAAGGGAAATCCTGAAAAACATCAGAAAGAAGACAGAAAGAAAGTGCCAGAAAGGGTCGTGGAATAATTCAGGTTAGAAGGAACAAGGGCTCCAGCCTCCTCTCAAAGCAGGGTCAGCTCTGAGGCCAGACCAGGTTGCTCAGGGCTGTAACCAGTCAGATCTTGAAAGCCTCCAAGGGTAGAGATTACACAACTGTAATGCTGAAGGAGGAATTGAGGTGATAATAATGAAGAAATTAAAAATCAGTTTGTATTTTGCAGTGTAATTTGGTTTCTACAAAGCCCAGACCATCTCACCATGTCTACAACCACTTTATACAGGTGGCCTTTTCTGTGAAGAGCATCCTGCCAAATCCTCATACTTTTCCAGTACTTAATGAGCTGCAATAAGGTACCTTGCTGAAACAACAAGCCCTTGAAGGCACCCAGTCAGGAGAGACAAGCTGCAATGAAAATATTAATGATTGAATGTGCAAGTTGCATGAGTTCTTAAGATTAGCTACCAACATTTGCCTTAATTTTGTCATTTTCGATTACAATTTTACAGCAGTGCTGTGCATTTATGTGCCATCAGTTAATTTCTAAAGCATATAAAAAGCTTCTTCATTGTATTTACTTGGCCATATAGCCCACGCTTTTGTTTTACTGATGTACAGAGAAGTGTTTAACCCAAGATCCCTGAGCATGCAGGTAGCAGCTGGGTGCTAAAACACAACCCAGGCACTGCTACAGTTTGTACCTCAGTCATTCTCCTCTGCAAGGGAGAGGCAACAATAATAAGGTCATACAAGAGAATCCTCTGTGAACATTGAATACTTTCTCCTAAAAGGTCACAGAAAATGCTTAAAAAAGGAATGTTGAAAAATCGTATGCTTCATGCTATGTGTTTTGCACTGTTTTTTTTCTTCAGATATCTGACATAGCAAAGTTGAAGAGCCGAGTAGATTATCTCCATATAAAGAAACACAAAAAACTAAAAAAGAAAATGAAAAACACTGGCTTTGAGAACATTTACAGAGCTGGAGGAATGTGAGGCTAGTAGTGTCCAGGATTTAACATCTGTATCCTGCTGCTGCTAAAATATGGGTGTAGTCACAGTTGTTTGCCCTTTCGTTACAAAGTGGAGGTTATTAAACATCCCTGACAATAGAAACAGGTATGATTTAATAACAGCTGTTACCACAGACAGGACTGTGCCAGTTATGTTTGCATTGCATTTATATTTACAGAAACAAGTTTGTTCAGAAGAAAATTATCTGTCTGTGAATCTGTACTGACATCAAAGTGTGTCTATTAAATACTTCTTCCACATGGTAAAGAATGGAAATGGAAAGATAACATCAGAAAATGAAGCATCTGCTTGAAATATTGAAATAAATGTTAAAAATAGATAAACAAAATGATCAATTTTTGGAACGTCTTATTAAATGTGTTTTCATAATCAGCACCAACTTCCCCAGAGAAGATAAAGGGGAGAGGACAGATTCCACAATAACTATCAGGTTGCTTATGAAGGTTACTACAATATTTGTCTTGCCCATTCCATGCTTAGCTATGCAGTCAGAAACAGATTTCAATGTTTTCAAGAGCTGTTCAAGCATAATTAGAGACTCAAAACGAGTTGAAATCTCAGCTGGCGGCCTAGCAATTTGTTTTCATGCTGCAAGTCATTTAAGATTTATATAAGCATAACTTTTTGATGGAGAAAGGGGATATCCTCAATCCAAGTATCCTGTTATACCTCTATTTTTGTACAAGATACGATGCACTCGGTGTCCGGCTGTGTGGTGTCTTCTGCCCCTTCACGTGGCAGAACCTTGGTAGCTGAGGTGCTGCTGTCTCTCTGAGGCAAACAGCACAATATAATTGTAATAATGTTATGTAAGGGTGCATTTGTTTCATTTGCAATACACTGCAGCAACAGGGTCATTTCTAAAAATACGAGGCATGCAGGGAGTCCGGCTCCTCTGGAGTCTGGAGAAGGTTTCCCTGGCAGGAGCAGTGCCTGGGGGAGCAGGGCTGTGGCGTGCAGATGGAGCATGGCTAAGTGAGCAGAGCAGGTCAGGGCGGGTGCGTGGGGAAGGTGCCTCCAGAGGCGCTGCCCTGACTCACTGCCTCCTCTCTGCTCCTTTGGAGGCTTTTGGTGGAGTCCTCTGGCAGGGGGTGGAAGCTTTTCCTCAGTCAGCACAGACTGTGGGGAACACCAGAACTGGCTCCAGGTGCCTCCCCGGACAGCGAGTGGGACTGTTTGTTTAAGGGGGTGCAGCCCACAGCTGAGTGCACACACTGAATAAACAAGAAATCCCTCCCCACCAACCTCAGATGCATGACTTCTTCAAGTGTCTCTGTTTCCTTACGTTCAAAGAGCCTTTTAATAAAGGACTACGTACGTTGGCTGAATTCATTTCAGTTTCAAACACAAGAACCATCTTTTTGAACACAGGGAACATGCTGGTGCTGTACAGTGCTATTTTTCATTCTGTCTAGAGAAGAATAGAACCCTGGTAGAGCAGATTGTCCCCAGGTGTACTTCTCACTAAGGCTGTTCCTTTCTCAGTCCCTGACTGCCACACAATAGTGTACTGGTGGGGCACTGGCCATCTTCACTGCTGGCACATGACACAGTTTTTGGAAGGAGAGTTGGAGGAGGGTCATGTAAGGACTATATTTGCTTTTTCAATGCAGGCAGGAAGATGTAAAATAATAATTTTAATTAAAAAGCAAGACAAAATTTGTCTGCATATGTAACACATAGATTTGAGAGACCACAGTCAACTCATCATTGAGACCACTGGAATTACTTTTGCAGTGGGCTGGAAAAGTCTGTGATGTGGATAGCCTTCAATTACACAATTTAATCTGTTCGCTTAGAAACAAAATACTGATTTTAAAATGTAATATGATATCTAATGAAATTTTAATTTAAATTCAAATAACAATATTCCTGTGCTCACCATCCAGCTCGAGTCATGACATTAAATCACATTTTGATAAGATCTCATTACTTGTGTTGTAGTATTATAAAGTACTAAGACACTGATATGTTCTGAAGGCTCTTTTCACCTTATTGCTCTCCTGGCTCTCAGGCTGTACAGGTTGAACAAGATGGGGCTTGTGCAGCTCCAGGGAGGCATCACTGTTCACACCCTTGTCTCTGGGCCTTTCATGGCCATGCATGGGTAAAGCTGACCCTGCATATATGTGAGCAAAGGTTTTGCAAAGCTCAGATTTTATTTGTTGGTTTTAATATAACGAGGGCAACAGCTACTGTATTATCTTGTGCATTTGCAGATAGAATAAACATTGTACGTGATTTGTAATCCTTCTCCAAAGTGCTTATGTAGGTAGAGATTGTTGCACTGATTTTCCCAAATGATCTAAGCATTCAGTGATTACCTCTCTAATTTATTTCTGTGCCAAGAATAATGAGTGAGTTAACTGCTCATGATGCAGCTCTGGCTGGGGAATAGAGAGGGGAGGTTTCCTGTGAGTTATGGCAAATGCTATGGTGTTCATGGGGGAAAAATGCCTCCACCTTCTTCCCTCTTCCATGTAAATCTCTGTCAGTCCCTGTTACTGCTTCCAGACTACAGGGCTTTTAAAGAGAAACAATTAATTATCTTCATAATCAATTTGTCAAGGCTATTAAGGCTTATTAGTGCAGCCAGGGCAGTGATACAGTTAGAAAAATGAAAAGGAGTAGGCTGGAAAAAAAAATATTAGTCCATACTGTAAGACAAGTGTGCAAAAAAGGTGTTTCTTCTAGTAAAGTGGTTTTGGATGCTGCTTGTGCTGAGTTAGGGGATAGGCTTGCTCCTTCTTCTTTTTTTTTCCTGGTCTTGGCATATATTTTTCAGAAACCAAAGAGATGTCCAGTTGTGAGCACCCTGAGAGAAACATTTAGAAGTAGTATGAAATCTATTTGTCCAGCAGTGCATGTCTAAAAAGCAGCTGTGCATGCTTTTGATGTTCTGATAAATGTCAGTATGACACACAGCCAAGAAAGAGTCATAGAGTTGATTTTTAGCTCTGTATTTATAATTGGGTCTTCGAGAGAGAGAAAAAATGTCTGTTTTGAAGGCTGCCCCTTCTAATGCGAAGCTTTTGAAAAGTGTGGGAAAATAAGTCTAAATAAAGTTTCTGTGGAAGACCTTCTTTAAAACACTTGTTACATTTGTCATAAGAAGCTGTATAAATCACTTCAGCTTCAAGCATCTTGTTGTCAATTGCCATATTTGCTCATCTTGAACCAGAAGTCAAGAGTATTTTGTGACTCATGAAGGTTTGCACTCTTGGCAAAAATTGGTTTCTCCAGTTTTGAAAAGGCTGTCAGAAATACTTGCTAGTTAGGGAGCAAGTTTTATGGTCAGAAGCTGTATCTTCTATTAGACTAAAGCAAAACATTGGAAATACTCAGCAAGCCTTTAAGCAAAGGGATCGAGGGACTGAAAACAGCCACAGTGACTGGACTGCACTGGGAAACTTGCTTTAGTGCTTGTCCTTGCTTTACCTGCTTGGAGAAGAAGCAGAATTTCTGTCCCTAGGCTCTTGCTTTAGCACTTTTCACAAGTATTATAATCTCACACATTTAAAAAAGGATGTGACAGTTGCAGATTTTCAGCTGGCACATGACATTGAACTGACAGATGTGTAAAGAAAAGATTGAGGTAATGAAATTGATATAATGTGGATTCTGTGAGGCCTGTGCTGCCTAAACACTTGGATTAGAAACAGCCATCCAAGTGTGGTAAAGACAGCATTTGCCCTGTTAGCTTTGAGCTTTGCACTGTAAATATTTTTGCTTGGAATCTTCCTGTACTGACTAGGTTTAGCTAGATTAAAGCATTGTTCTGATTAGAGCCTCTGGGCTGCACTATAATGTAGATTCTGAATGTGTGATCATATACTAAAGAGATGGTTTCTCTGGTACTGCAGCAGAGTCGGGAAAATTTCTGTGTATTTCTCAGATTTGAAGTTGGAGTTTAAGTAAAGACACCTGTAGTAATGTGTGTTTATCTTAGCAAATACTAATGTTTCCTGGGTAAGTAAATGCACAACCAGTTTTAACAGAACAGAGGCGAGCCCTGACAATCACAGAGACAGATGCCACCTGTGAGTTTGTCTGAAGAACTTCTGGTTTGGCAAATGTAAATCATTTTACAGATCTGTTTGCAGTATAAATGTCTAGAGAGCTGGAGTGAATCTAATCCACTGAGAGAAATAAGTGAAGTTTGGAGTCTGTATCAGTATAGGCAGTGTGATGACTCATAAAAGAGATTCTCATTTAGTACTTCACATATTTTTGAACCTCTTGTTTACTGGGTTAAGCATAGTCAGTATTACTTTGTGGTCAAAGCTTGATTTTGTAAATCTTGAACTGAAATAATATTTAGTTTTTTGTGAAAAGTATCTTAATGAAAACGTACTACAGGATGCAGTTAATGGGACCAAGTGTAAAATGCCTGCATGTTTTTGAAGGCTTTTGAGGGACTCAGTGACAACTGGTTTCACTGTGCCTTTATACAGCCAATACTATGTAAATCACCAAACTAAAAAAATCAGCATCTAAGAATTTCTTGCACATGCATGGTGACATGACAGCTAGAAAAATATAATGTAATTATGCAAGGAGTGAAGCAAGGCAACCTCAGATGAGGTACAAGTGCCAGTGCCCTCCCTCTGTAAGGCAGAGGATGCCTTTTGCCCACAGGTTCAGAATCTGCAGCTGAGGTGATCTACGTGCTTGAAGCACAGGTAAATGCTATGCAAGTGTAGATACACAGTCACGTTATCTTTGCCAGCAAATTCAGCTTAAAAAGTCCCCATCTTTGGCTACTTACTCCTGCTTCTGTGCACCAAGGATAATTTTTAAACCAGCATCACTTCAGTTATCCCCACACATAGTTAGGAAGGTGCAGCTATGGAAGGGATGACACTGAGCAAGAGCAGAAACGAGTGGCCAAGGAACATGAGCAGAATGAGGGGCTTTCATCACATTGGTTTATGTTGCCCACTGATTTCATGTGCTGTGACACAACAAAGCCTAAAAGCCAGCCTGTGACGTGCTTTTCTTTCCTGACAACAACAGGTCAGGAAATATGCAATATCCTCCCACACTAAGCACTTTCTGTTCTAGTATCCTCTCATGTATATTGCCTTCTTGAAACTGTTACATACACTGAAAACTTTTTAGCTTACTTTAAAAACTTGTAACGACATTTATTTATATAATTAACAATAGTAATATTAACCACACTGTAACACTTACAGATGAAACAGGGCAAGCTGCAAAACGTTGTCCCTGGGAGCTAAATTTTGCTATTGATTGTAGACACAGCTAAACCAGAATATGTAATATCACAGATAACCAGATGTCTACTTAGTTGCTACAGACTAAAAGTAACTGAAAAGCACTCTTAACTTTAAGATGGGAAGTATGTGATGCCACATGAATGTGTCTTAAATAAGATCTGTTGAGGGTGTAGGCAGAATTGTTGAAATATGGAGTTAAAACTCATAAAACTGTGTTCTACTGTAGTGTTTTATAACAAAATAATATTTTATGCAACCATGGCTCAGCCTCAATATGTTTTGGAATGATAATGATTTTGAAAGGGAGTCCCAACAAAACCATCTCAGACCGGTGGTGACACCACTGTGCGATATAATCAACCAATAATATATGGTTAAGAAACCTGCAGGGGTACAGGCAAGGTAACTTGAGTTTCTTCCAGTGACATGAACAGCAATCTTTTTTAAGTGCTGCTTTTTTTTTTTTTTTTTGAAACTGTTTTTAATATTTGAAGGTAGAAAGAAAGGAAATACTAAGATGAAAAGGGTTCATAACCCTATGGGCGTGACCATCAGGAGCTTACTCACCTTACTTACCTCCTTTAAACCTTACTGAAGTTGCTCTTGTAAAGCAGGTGCTACTAGGACAGAGCTACCAACTGAGGTAAAGATTACACTGGAATTAACTGGGTGTAATCTGGTGTGCCCACTCTTAAGCACGTTGTTAGTTCTTTGACTTGATGAATTTGTGCATGTGAATTTTAAAAGAATAGATGGAGTCTTGTACCAGTTATAATAAGAAAGACTAGAGGGTAAAAATAAATTTGTGACTCTAAAAGACAAAAGCTGAGTAGCAATAAAAATAGATTATAGGTTATAAAGTTCAGTAATCTAAGTTTCTACATTTTTGCAATTATACAATAGAGTCTTTCTTGTATGAAGAATTAAGAAGCAGATGAGCTCACACTTTTGCATCATTATCTACAAACTTTTTTAGCAGTGTAACAATTTTCAGCATATATTTTTGTGTTGAATGTAACAATTTTCAGTCTATATTTTCATTTTCTGTAAGCATGCCCTTCTCATGAACAAAAATGAGTCATGGTAATTTCCTGTAGTACTCATTGCAAGTTTGATATTTGTGCTCAAGAAACTGTAGAAGTGATCTCACCTTTCAAAACTATCTGGGTTAGAATACCACATCTCTGCAACTGCTTTTCCTTCCCATCTTCCTTCCTCCTTATAGTGGCAATTTCTGTTTGGGTATCAGGGAACAGTTTTGTCACTTTGTATCTTGTGCAAGGGTTCCTGGAAAATTTCTGGATTTGAGTAGAGTTGTTTGCCAGCATGGTAATTAAAGGAATCAATTTTGTTAAGCTGGCCCTGGACTGCCTTTCCAGATCACTCAGTGTTTGTAAGTAATGAAGCCTGTGTGCTTTCAGTCTTCACTTTTACTTTCTAAAGTTGCCTGTGCAGTTAATCTTTGGTCAACAAGCATGTTGCTTGTTGTCTGGGCAAGCACTTTTTAGGATGAACTGCTAGTCATGCTCTCTAAAAGCTAGATACGAAAAATAAGAATTCTAGATCAGTGGAGCATGTGTGGTGCTGTCTGCAGTGTAAGTGTTTATGGGACTGGAATCACATCAGCACTGAATTTGTGCCTGCTGAAGTTTCACATCTGTCTGTTACTGTTTTAACAGTCCCCTCTCTACCAAATAAACCTGGAGAAAGTAGAACAGTTCCAAATATCTGACATTTTGACATTCAGTGGCTACTTAACAGTGAAGCGTTTTGTAAAATCAGCTGCAGTGCATTTAAATATACAGTCCTGTTCACAAAACATCTGAGATGGGAAGTAAAATGGTTACATAACATTTCTGTAATGAATTTCTGTAATAAATTAGCTCTGCTGTCATGAAGCACAACTAAAACTCACAGAAAACATTTTCTTCAACAGTACTCTCAGATTTTGTCACTACACAATTATACAGATGACAAAGATTCTCCAAGACCTGGTCCAAACCAAGGAGAGGAGTTTCTTTTTATAAGGATATCCCAAAATGATAACAGAAGAGACCAGATCTCAGCTCTACAGTGATGCATTCTTTAAGTATTTTAAGGCTGAAGATAATGTTGTATTGTCACTGCAACCTACTTTTAATTCTATTTGTACATTTCCCGTTTTCTTAAAAGTTGAAGTGATATTCTGGCTGAACAGGAAAGAAAAAACATGCACTGTGCTAAACCTAGTACTATTTTTAATGTGTTAAACAAGAAATAACAATGAATTTAAACAGCAGGATTTTAAGACTGACTGTCAGAAGATGTTTGGTTTATTCCCATTCTGAGCATATCCAGCCTCTGGTGTGTACTTGAGGTGTGTGCTTTAACCTCTTAATGAGAGCTGAAGTACAGATCTTGGGATTTTGTCTTTGTCTAACAGTTCCAATATATGAGAGGCAATGAGTTACTGGAAGATTCTATTCCCTGTATATTGAGCAATTATCTGCAGTGATTTCAGAAGAGGCACTGCAGTGATATACAGCCTATTAAGGAGTCAGTAGGTATGGGAAGCAAGCTTTAACTGCTTGGAAGTGGGAAGAAGATAAGAATCATTACTAGACATCATTACTACATTAACTTTTTCCCTAGGGATTTGGTTCATCATCTGAGTAATTTTAAGGACATGGATTTCCCGCAGCTTTCTGTAAACCACTTCCTTACTTCTTGAGGTAGAAACAAATGCTTTCTTCTCTTGTGGTTTATATGGTGAACTCTGATTTTCACTTCCCCTTCTTACTTTGTTCCTGAAATGCTGAAATCAGGTGGCAACTACAAATGCAGAATGTACAATATCAACTCCATGACATAATTGATAATATATTGGCCTATTTATAGCTAATCATCCCAAGACTACCTCATAGGGCAGAAAAACTGTGTGATATCTCTGAAAGATCTTATGTGAATTGTTCTGTTTCTGAGCCACACACACCACAAAACCCACAGGAAGTTGTCTGTGCAGTGGCTGCGGTTCTGCAGTTTCCTTCTTCCCCATCTTTAAGTGGTCAAAACACTTCTTAAAAAGTTAAGTCAACACAAAGCAGAGAATAGATTTCCTGTTCTTGCGGTGTAACAGATACACATACCCTCAGAAAGAAGGATTCACACATCTGACTGTCCTTCTGTGTCCTTTGCATCAATCTAGGGTTATGGTTTGAACTTATTAAATAATAGTTTTATTTTTAGGTTTCCTACCAAGAAAATATAATGATACTTTTTTTAGACATCTCCCAGTAGCAGTTATTTAAAGGATGAGTGAGGCACTTGCTTTTCTCCAGCTCTTGACTTCTAAGACAATTTTCTGTCTAAAGATGGGGTTAAAGATGGTCCTGTTTTCAGGACCTGTAATGGTTGAATCAGGAATATATTTTAAAATTCTCATCCTTCAGGTAACAGATGGGACTTGGTATATAACTGTATCTGAAGGAATGTACTATATATATATAAGGCATATATATATATATATATACACATAAACACTAACACATCTCTCTCGCTATATATCAATGTGTGTATATGTATATATATTAGACATCTGCTGTTTCATTAAAGCTTTTTAAAGGGAACACATGAATACACTGGAATCCTAACAGTCTTAACAATATATAACTTGCTCTTTCAAACATGACTTTTGTAATATTTAATTAAAATTTTTTTTAAAAGTTCAAATAGGAATATAATTCAAAGTTACTTTCACTTAAGATAGTAATGTTATGTTGACTTGACCAACATTTGATTTGGCATTTTCAGTACTGTTGATAGATTGGCTTGTGAGCAATTTGTTAATGAAAAGATGCCAAAATTCTCCTGAACGAAGAATTTCAAAGGACAGCAACATGATCCTGCTATTGCTTTGTATAAAAACAAGCAACATCATTCACTAAAAATAATTTGTATCTACCAAAAAATATATGCATTTTACCAGTGCTAGTAGAATAAGATGGCATTTCTAGCTCCTCTGATTTGTATCAAGAATAGAGATGAAGATTTAAATAACTGTTGGAAGGAAACAGAAGGAAGATGGTGGAGGGAGGGATGGAGGGAGGGAAAGGAAGGAACAAAGAATTAAAAATAAAAGGAAAAAAGGAGAAAAGATTGAGAGGAAAGAGGGAAGGGGAGGGAAGGAAGGAAGGAAGGAAGGAAGGAAGGAAGGAAGGAAGGAAGGAAAGGAATCGTTATGTATATCCATCTGTTTTAAACCCCCAGCAGAAGACCTTCCTTGTTCAATAGTCTCCCTCCTTGTCAATTTCAGTGTATGGATTGATGGCATTTTCTCATCCAGTGTAAGATGATACAAAAATGGCACCTCCTCTTTGCAGGAACTTTCGTTGTTTAATATTTGTCTTTCACCTTTTTATGTGTTTTCCCATCTTTTTCCCAATCCCCTAATAATTGCTTTTCTTTCACATGGTCCTCCTCCCTTATTTTAGGGCTCCATCTCCACCTCTCTTTGCATGCCTGCAGTCCTCTTTCATTCCCCTGCCATATGCCTCATCTTGGTTGATCATCTTAACCCTTTGTTCCCAGCCTGTCCTCCTCCCCAGCCTGCAGGCCTTGCCCACCCTCCCCAGAATTATTCAAGAGGAGAAGGATGAAAGGGAGGGATTATTTTACCCCACACTTTATCAGGTCACCCTCCCCTGAGTTTCTTTTCATGCGCCTCCACACCTTGAAATCTTCCCCCTCCTTCCTGTTGTGATCTCAGCCTTTTCCTTCCTGCCTCCTCTGGTGAATACTCTGGCAGTGAAGCATGTGGGCATAAAAAACGTCACATTCCGCCTTCTGCATGTGTAGATAGAGTTAAAAAAATAATCGGAGGCTTAGTTACATTTCGCAATTAACAAATAAGAAATGTGCGATGGTGTTTTGATGGAAGGCGCCAGCGGAGCGGCTTTGGCAGGAGGCCACGCTGCCACACGGGAGAGCTCCCGTGGAGCCGGGGCCTGCGGAGCTCAGCGCTGCGGCCGCGGCTCCGCGGGGAAGGGAAGGGGCGCAGCCGCCGTGTTGGGGTGCTCCGGCAGCGCTCAGGTGCCAGGGAGCCGGGGATGCTGCTGGCAGGGGCTCCTGGAGCTTCGGGGCTGTCCCGGTGGGCGCTGTGGGATGGTCCCGGTGGGCTTTCCTTGCCCTGCAGTGCCGCACGCTCCGCTATGATGGGGGAGTTGGCCCTTCCCCCCGAGTTCGGACTGCTGTCTTGGGAATTTGCTTCAGCTATTTCCTGGAATATGAATTTGTTTATTTTCAAAGGAGAACAAACGTAAAACTCATACAGTAGCTTTGGGTAGGGCGTTTCTTGGTAGAGGAGTGATTTGGATGGTTGAATTACTGCGTCTTTTGAAGAATTTAAGTACTTCTGAAGAGTGTATGGAGTACAAAAGCAGCTGATAGCACATAAAAAGTACAACTGCAGGAAAATCGTGGCCTTGATACCATGGCTTTTACTGTCATCTGTATCTCATGAAATATTTGCAGAGCGAGCGCAAAGTACTCCCATTTTGGCCTGGGTTTTTTTCTCACCTGCTTTCCTTTCACTGGAAACTTATGTACCTGATTAGCTATGCCACTTTTGCTCTACTCTAGTACTAAAGAGTAAATTAAGCAACATCATAAACTATGGACCATGGTGATGTGGCCAATACAGAGCGTGCCATCTTTTCACTGAGGTTTGAAGCACTTTAGTGGGTGATGCTTTTGGAAGTCGTTTGGTTAACTTATGAGTTGGCCCTGCGAAATTTGGGAGTGTGCTCAGCTTTCTGTGGCATGAGCCATCTCGAAAGTGAGAGTCAGAACTCCAGCTGCACTTTCAGACAGAGCCTCACCGTGCATGGGTTGGGCACCCACCGCCCAAAAGTAAAATAACATCTTTAAAAAGCTTTTCCTTTTAAATGGAAAAAAATAGGTTTGCAGTATTTCCGTTAGTGCTTAAATAAATACTTACTTTGTAAAAGACACTAAAAAACGCTTTGTCTATAATACTGGGGAAAGTTTATTTTTCAAAGCCACGGGCAGCAGTTCATGGTGCTATAGGAAATGCTAAGGCTATGCAGTCACCACCTTAAAGCAAAGCAAATCTCCCAAGCTGTTTTCTTTTTGTGTCTTTATTGCTTTTATCTCAAGAACAAAATGTACAATTAAGGAACTTGAAAACGAATGTCCCGCCCCTTCAAACAATGGGCAAACGCAAAAGCAGGTTTGAGCCCGCGCTGATCGACATCCCAGTTCTGCGGCCGCTTCCAGGGGGGCGAGAATTCCTTCTCCGTGAGCGCTGCGGGAGCGAGCGCCGAGGAGAGCGCGGACACGGGCCCCGCGCAGCTCCCGGCAGCGGCCCCGTCCCGCGGCAGCCGCAGCGCTCGGGGCGGTCCCGGTGCCGGCGGTCCCGGCCTGCTCCGCT
>VZRZ01001699.1:25501-119123 GCA_013398175.1 Climacteris rufus | reverse complement strand
GCTCCCGTCGGTGCGCTGGCCGTGCCCTTTTGTTCCAGGCTGGAGCCGGGTAGCAATTAGGAAAGGTTCAACCGGGAGAGTCCAGTACTGCAGGATTTTTTCTGTGGCCGCTGAATCAGTCGGGGATGATTGTTGCTGACATACGGTAAACAGCTTTGGGGCGGCAGTAATCCATCAGAAACTTGTGCCGGTCCTCCACCTGATCCGTAGGTGTTGACGGGGCAGGTGCACGTTGCGGGGTGTGTACTCTGACCTCCCCCGGCACGGCACGGCGCGGCGGTGAGTAATGCCGAGCGTCCCCGGGGGGGAGAGGTGGAGTTAGGAACGCTCAACAGGTTAGTTCTCCTCCGCGTAAAATTAAAGGTTTGCTTTGAAACTAGTTTGAATTTGAATTTCGAACTAATTTTTAGCTTGTGGTGCCTGAGTAGTTGCTCTGGCTTCAGCGCGACAAGTTCCCGTCGTGTGTTAGCTGGTGTTGCCGGAGCTCGGCTTGGTGGTGTTTGCTTTCGAGTGAAACTATGTGGTTTCGGTCTGATGTCACTTGCTGGTATGCGCTTACTCTGAAGGGATGTTCTCCAGGCTGGAGTAAAACGCACACATTACTGCATTACTACCGAAAAGCGTCGGTACTTGTGATACTAAGTAACAAACAATATAGTTGTAAGATACTGTTAGCTGGCGATTTTACCCACTCCGAAGTCTTACTTCCGAGGTGTATTCAAGGCAACCTCAGCTTGCAGAGTGGAATTTAAAAAACTTGAAAGCCAGTGTTGACTGGCTGAGTTTCATGCCTCTTTCTAAATATCCGTCCAAGGTCTTTTATTACGTTTTGACACATACGTGCGTCCGTTTCAACAATAAACGTATATTATTGAAAGAGTAACTTATTTTGGGTAACATTTCACACTGGTGGTATCACCTAGCTATGGAAACACGTAAAACATGCTTCTTAGCCCTTTTCAAATGCATTTATATGAACTACAAATAGGAATTCAAGGGAAATGTTTTCTTGAATAGTGTTGTGTTAGAATTTTGCCATGCAAGGGATTGTGAAAAATTGCATCGATTGAAATTTTGCAGATTTTCTTTTATATAAAATCGGGGTATAACGTTCTCATTTCTAGTTCAAAATGCTCTCTTAAAATACAGCTGTTTTGTGAGGCTGTGGATAAATACTGCCTTCCACATATGCATGCTCTGTCTTGAAAGTTTTTTCTATTTTTAAATACTGAAGTGTATGTAAAGTTACAGAAATGTACAGGAAGTGTATCTGTTTCGACTGTAGACTGGTGTTAATTGAAAGTTGTGTAGCAGTTACTTGAAACTCTTCCTGCTCGTGGTCATATCACATTGGCCCTTCAAGCTTGCATACATGTATACAATATCAGCCAAACTAATTATACTGAATGGTATGTTAATTTAAGAATGTTGCAAAATATAGTCTCACTGGGGTTTAACCCTTCACTGGTGTGCTTTCAGATTTATGGAAGTCATGTATTTGAAATAGCATGTCTTTCTCAGGAAAAAACCCAAATTTTATAAGTCTTGTGACTATCAGTGTAAATTCTTAGTCTGTGATAGCTTTTTATTTCTTACCTTTTTATCTTGATCACAGAAATGTCTTCAGAGACTAGAATCTGATGCATGCAATTTGTGTGAGTTTCCTTGTCAAAACAGAGGTGATTTCCAGAGATATTCCAGTGTTAATTGTACTTCAGCCATTCGCTCCTGGGCCAGCGTCCCTATAGTTTTAATAGTTGTAGATGGGGAGATTGAAAAGTATTTTTGAAATAGTAGAATATTTGGGCATTTCTGTGTTCCCATTTCAGATCTTGTTTCCTTTGGTTACCCCTTCAGACATGGTATCTGGTTTCTTGCTTTTGGGGCTGTAATGCGTTAAAAAAGCCTCTGTGAATGGTTTTCTCTTACTAGTTACTTAATATACTTCCGAGCTTTGTGTCCATGTCCACGGTTACCTTGTCACACTTGACCAGAGAAAAGCTAATTAAAAAAAAGGAAAAGAGAAAAATATATTTTTGATTAGCTGAATAATTCTTATTTGTACATGAGGGACTCTTGGCTGCTGTGATTGATTGTGTTACGCCCTGTTATCAACAGTCTTCAGCAAACAGTTTCACTGCCTTTCAGTTTTGATTACTTAGCTTTTTCCCTGCTATGCTGTGAAAGAATGTGGTTTTATTAAGGTGTTACATGCTTGTTGTAGCTGTTGGTAGTACACAATAGAGAATGGTGAGAGAAATGAAGTCTTGCTTGCAGTCTAATCTGGTCATGGCTGCTGCTGCAAAATTTAAGGGGCCTAACCTCTTCTGATGTTTTTGAACAAACTGATAGATGCTGTGGAGATGACTGTGTCAGGGTTTTAGGAATGGGATGTGAAGTTTTCTGCCTTTAAGTTGGGGATTCAGATATAGTCCACATTGGTAAAAAAAACTCCTAACACACAAAAAAACCCCTCAAAAGCTTTTAAATAGTAAATGTATGGATAGGACTTACTGAATCCCTGAAGCTTTTTGAATGCTGAGTTCTCCTTCTATTTTTAAACACGCTCATGAAGAGTATTTCCCGGTCTTTCACCTCAGTCCTGTAATTGATTGAATTTTGGTTTTTCTAACTGGTTTTCTAGCTCCAGGCATTTATATGTTAACTGCCCTTGAATCAGAAGTTGATAACATGATTGTGTTAATGGTTTGAGACATGCTGATTGCAAGGACTCCTTGGTTTTCTGTTTCAGAGGGAATGACCTATGATTTTCATAAATGTGGATTAGGGTTCTACTCAAAATCTTACTTGGAAATGCCAGTGTATTTGTTTCTTGTAGAGGATATATATGCAAACCTTTTTTAAGTTTTGGAGCAGTATTTTGTTTCTCCCATCTATGTCTGTTTATGAACACTGAATTTAGACCTGTTCTTAAGTTTTTAGTGAGATTTCTTTGTAACAACAAAGATATAAATACATAGAAAATGTATATGGGAAAACAACCAAGAATACAGTCTAATCTAGGAATCTGCCTCCTATATAGGAAAAAGAGCCTGTAAAATGACTCCATTTAATTTTGATAGTTTGTATTTTCACCTTAGGAAATACTAATTTTAATGTTCTTGTAGGTTGTTTTCGAGGAAAAAATTATATAGACGGCTTGTATTTTCTTAAATTCGTTGTTCCAGTTATGACTGTCAGCAGCTTCAACTACCAGATGACACTTTAGGTGCATTCTTCAGCATGGCTGTGGCTGCAGTGTGGGAAGAGCTGCGAGCTCCACGCTCCCTAGGTCATTATGAAGTGTGTGCTGGAGTTTGCTTCTGGTTCAACGTGCAGCAGAAAGATTACTGTAATGTAAACAGGGCTGGAAATCTGACTGTGCCTGGCAACTGGCTCCACCTTTATGGAGTGGAAAATCAGTAAGACCTTATCAGTGACCAGCCAGCTAATCTTTGTGTCAAGGAAAACTTCTAGAAATGGGTTATTGTACGTCACAGGTATTTTAACGTGCACAGTGCACTACTGCTTATGTTCTATGGAAACAGATACTGGGATTCTATCTGTGCAAAAAAAGAGGCTCAAAACTTGGTGTCTTGAATTTGTGTTTGAAGTCAGCAGTGGTTATTGAGCTTGTGTATATGCCTGTGTTGACACTGCAGTGTATCATTGTCAAAACCTTCTGGGTACTTGTGAAAATACTTGTTTTTGAGGTACTGAGTTGGGAACAGAACTGTGAGTAGTCAACTACTCAAGCTCTGAATTCTGCTAAATATGTTGGCTTTATTACTTGAAATGCTGTGCAAAAGTCTTGTCTACCTAGGGTCAAAGCACCCATCCAACGTCTTTGTATCAAAGTTGTTGAAGTTCTCACCAAGGACCGAGGTGTTTATCAATTTTGTTTTCCAATAAGCTTTGAGTGTGAAATAGGATCCCCTCTTCTGTTTTCTTCTCCTGTCCTCTATACCTGGAGGAAAGGCCGTGTCTTGTGTAGACATTGGAGTGGTGGGGGGAAATCTGATTAGTCACAGTGGGGGATGGGGAGAAGTAAAGCCATATACATGTCCATGTCCAAATTAATAGTCCCAATATTTGGTTTATAACATGGTGAAATTCTAAGTGTCAGTTTGAGTTAAGGGGTAGTATTTAAAACAAATGCTTTTGTTGTTTTTGTTATTGATTAAGAAAGACATTGGTCACTTATATCCCCACCATTTTTTCCTTGTTATCATGGTATAAATATGACAAAAATTAATACCAAACTATGCCCAGTGTTTTCTCAGGCAAGTATATTGCAAATGACTTCTTCACTGAATGTCCTGATTAAGCAAACAGCCGTAGGGAAGTCTTAAAATGAATTCCATGATTCTGTGCAGTGTATTTATGCTGAGTCCAAAAAGTCCTGAAATGAAAACATTGTCTTGTCTTATAATTATGCTATTTTAGGGACAGATTATTCAAATATGTGCTCTACAGTCATAAATAGTAGGGGTGCTCTTGTTTCAAGGGGCTGTGACGTGCTTGAGTGAACGATCTGAGAAGATGGAGGGACATGTTCGGCTGCACGTTTAAGGTCCAGTGTGGGTCCCTTGGACCCTGCAGAGTAACAAGTGCTCCTGAGGCCACAGGTGTGGTGCCTTGTCCAGGGACAATGGTGTCTGCTTGAGATCCGTTTGATTTTCCTGCTCTTGTGTGTTCTTGGATAGCTCCTTAAGCCCCAAGCTCTGTGGATGGTTTGAGTTACGTAGATGGGCTACTGCAAGATGTGCAGGACTGGAATTTGGTTTATGTTTACTATTCCTAGCTCTGTAGGGTCTTGAGTAACTCTTTAGAGTTCTTTCTTGTGTTTGTACATCAGAATTTAGTTGGACACTTGGAAAAATTAACTGTATTTTTGGTGCTAAAAATTTGAATATTGGCTGTATGTTAAAATAGCATTTATTTTCTCAAGAGTATTTGGTAATCTCTAATAGGATTCTTGTTTCCTAATCCATTATAAACAGATGTTCTTCCCTTTTTTGGTGGGGGAGGGCAGCCTAAATTCAGTGAGATGATAGCAGTAGGGAGTGTTGCGTTGGAGAAGCTCACATTCTTGGGAGAAGTGGACAAATGTACTGTGACCCTTTTGGCCTACATAACTCATCATAAGGTGTGCAGTTAACTTTCCATAGCAAAGGAAGCAACAACAGAACTTGGTATGTCTCTGATGGCCTTTTTATTCCCCACCCCCACATATACAAATTACTGATATGCTGAAAATAGAAATTGAGCAAAAGTAGGCAATTTCTTTGATTTGTAGTTCCCAAGGCTTTTCCCAGTAACTACTGCACTGTGGAGCAGTCTGTCTTCCTTTCCACTGCCTTTTACATTTGACTTCTTCTTAGGAACTTAATTATAAAATACTCCCCCCACCCCTCCTAAAGAGGCAGTAATTAGTTTTCAAGGCGAGATCCTTTGGGATTGTTTAGGCGGTTCCTTGCCTGGTTTGAATGGGGTCCAGTAACAGTGTCTTACCCTCTGCCCCACTGGGTCAGCAATCACTTTAACAGATGGCCCCCTTCTCTGTATCCAGCTTGAAATTCTTCTTGTAAATATGAAATGGACCTGTTCCAGCTATTTACACTCTGGGCTGGTGACTGTTTCTTAGGATGTATCCAGATGGGACATGGAATGAGCAAGGTGCATGGAGATTTGTTAATACACTTCAGAACATATGGTCAAGCTTTCGGACACCGCTCTTTGAGGCGAGTTGGTGTGGCTGAAATAACATCCACTGCCCTCTCCTCCAAACCTTGTTGGGTCTCTTTAGACAGCCACTACAAATGGTGCTCTTGCAGCAGCATTAGTGGCTTACTTATATTCATCATGAATTCAATAACACAAAAATTACTAGGGAGTAACTTGTGGCTGAAGAGACACTGCTCAATTTTTTAAGTAGAGTTAATTAAAAAGAAGTAATAACCTTAAATTATAACTAGAAGCAGCAGCATAATGAAACAGGACAGATTGTGAAATTTGAGCAACAATGTCAGTTTTTCTATTACTTAAATTACAACAGTGGTGACATGACTTTGCAAAAGGACTGACCCAGCATATGTTGCTATAAAAAGGTGTATAAAAACATATTTATAATTCTTAGAAAAATAAAACTAAAAAATCCATAAACAAACCAAAGTGGAGAATATGTACACAGGTGTTTTCAGTTTCCTTGAAAATATAATAGGCATAAATTGTGACATATAAAGAATTATTTGTTCTACTAGAAAGTAACAATTGAAATGACTATAATTGTAAAACTCTAGAAGTAACTTTGAGGTGCTACTTGACAACATGATATCAATTAATTAGTTGTGATTCTTATGGAATCAGGGTAGTACCTGAGGCTAACTATGCCAATTAGTGTTTATCTGAACAAATTCCAAGACTCAAAATAAATGTGATTCATGTTCATTTTAGATGACTGGTTGCCCCAATATTAAATCTGGGAGAAGGCCAGATCATGTTAACCCTCTCAGCACAGAATGCTTCTTTAAAAACTTTTTCATCTCACTTGACCGAACATTTTTCCTACATGTTACTTGGAAAAAATTCTCCTTTGCCCAAAAATACCTCCACATGAATTAGTTTTCCAGCACAGTGTTAGGTGACAAAGGTAGTGGCTTTTGCTGTAAACCTGGACTCCCTGAAATCATTTTTCCAGTGGGCGTTAAGATCTTGAAGCCAAGCTTGAAGGCATAGCTTTCTGACAAAAGAACCTGTGTTTCCTTCAAAATTGAAGTTAAGTTGTGCAAAGTGATTGGCCATTGCCTACAGGATAAAGCTCTCTGTTAATAACCCAGCTATGTAAGAGTGGAAATTCCTGGAGGGTAATCTCATATGAGAGAACTAAATAGACTTGCATTTTGATTGGGTTTTGCTCTCTATGGATAATGTAGACTGGATTAATGTTCCTAAAACAGGGAGCATTTAGCTAGGAAATACAAAAACGTGTACAGGTTTATAGAAACAATGTTGATGGCTTCAATGAAGAACATGTTTCATCTGTATCAGATACGGTGCTGTAGAAGCACTCTCTAGGGTTATTTTTTCCAATGCTCATGTAGTTTATTGTGGTTTGTTTATTGTTGGCAGTTCAATGGTAAATCTGCCCTAGAACTGCCCAGGAAAGTGCTGAGTTTCAAATGAAGGGGATCTGTCGGTTAAATTGTTTGAATACCAGTGCTAACATGAAAGGTTTTCTTACTTGTTGTATTTATTTGTAGTCAGTAAATGTCTCTTTATCTTGGGAAGGTGTGTAAGCAATAGGAAGAAGCCAGTGGCTGAGAGTTACCCAGGTTGTTGCTCCTTTAGAATGACCAGTGGTGTTACTTTTTTTATTTTTCCTCTAGCATGATGAGGGCACGTTGTAAGTCAGTTGCCTTATTGGCAATGCTAGGATTATCTTTTTGGCTGCAAACTTAGTGTTAGCATCGTAGTTTAAACAAACAGGAGATGCCTTTTAAACATAAATGTGGTGTTTCTGCAGTGTGCATTTCACTAGTCTGAACTTCTCACTGAATTTAGTACCTCTATTTAAAAAAAATCAACTGTGCCTTAAATAGTTACTGATAATAAAAGTACTTTAAACAAAAGCAAGCAGTCAGAGAAGCATTGCACAGGCTTTTTTTCCTTCTTCTCTATGGTTGAATTAAAAATGAGAATTTTTGCCAAGTCCTTTGTATTTGTCCTTGGTTTTACTCCCTCCTGTGTGAATGACGAATGCTCGAATTCCCCTCTGGTGAAGCAGCAGCGGTGGGTTTGTTTGCGGTGCGGTGGCACTGGGAGCAGACGGTGATGGTGCTGTGCAGCAAAGGCTCCCCCGGACAGGCTGAAGTGACCTGTGCTGAGCTGCCAGCGCAGCTCCTGCTCCCCGAGCCTGGGGGCAGCCTGCTGGGCTGGGTGCCCTGCTTTGGGACACCACAGAAGCACGGGAACCAAACTGGGGGGTGAAAGACTTTGACTCTTCCTGATCAGGCTGTTGGCAACTAAATGCTACGTTTTTAATCTTGTGCGTTAGACTGACTGAGGGATCCAATTTTACTTTTCTCTTTCTAGAAAAATCTGTCGTTAAAGTCAATGGCTGTTCTTGCTTTGCTATGAGTAAATTGCTTGGGTTGCTTATAGCTGGCAATAATAATTTCTCTTTTTTCTGCTAGAAAGTACTGGTTTTCAAATGGAACTAAACCTTTAGCATGAAATTGCATTTTGCTTGCTCTACCTTTTAGCTTCCAGAACAAGACTTTTTAATTTACTCAGTAGTAGTTGCGGTCTTCCTGTATGTAAAAATTAGTTTTATAGGAAATAACTTCAGAGAGTTTGGAACACTTGTTAAGAAATAAAAAAACCCTCAAAGATACTTCTACGTCGTAAACTACTGTAGACAGTGTTATAAAACTTAGTAAGTAGTTTTCCCTCTATCAGAAGAGCAGGTTTTTTCCCTGTTCTGATGTTCCTTTTTTTAATTTGTACATTATTCTGTATTTCCTGGATATGCTTACAGGGTGGAGGTTAGTATGTAGCTGACCAAAACATAATACCTAAAATCTGTCTTTACCATCCTAGCCCTTCAAGCAATGTAATTATGTTGCTTCCAAGCGATAAGCCAAGGCAATTTACAGATTACTGGAATGCTTGAAAACACTGACCTTTCAGGTCACTCGGAGCACTCCTATTATGCAGAGATTGCTGTGGCACTGTTGTAATGTGCTGGCCTGTCACATGCTGACTAACTTGCAGAAAGCTTTGATGCAGCTGTTTTAAAAATGCTTTTGCTGACTGATAGGCACTTAGGCTACTGCCTGTGAACAAAGCCAGCTCTCATTCCATGCTTTTAGCCCCCATTTTCTATAACAACACTTCTACCCTGCTGACTACACACACAATTCTTATCTGGGCCCAATTGTTGACTTGTCTCCATTTAAATTGTATTTGTGTTAATTTTCACTTCAAAATAGTTGTGTGTGTGTGAGATTTGGTTTGTGTGGTTGATTCAGAGCTGCTGCAAACAAGAAGCCTTGAAAAGTTCATGTGGTGGCTTTAAAGAGTGGGTGGATTAGGGAAAAGAAAGTGTGTGTGACTGGGCAGAGCAGGGGAGGGAAGGGATTAAAAACACAATGGTCCTTTATTGATGACGAATGCAGTGGAAAGTAGTTTACTGCAATGTAGCATATATTCTATAGACTTCTGAGCTCTAATGTCTTTTCTTGAGTTGGTGTGAAGAATAAGAAGACTTGACAAGTAAATGTTTCCTTTTAGTGTCTCATGCTTAATGGGCATCATACACGGTAACTATGCCAGTACCTTCTTCAGAATTAGACACAGGACTAGAACATGAATAAAAATTAAGCTGACTTGATTTTTTGTTTGCTTTTATTTAGTTTTACTAATAGTTGTTAGATCTGGTACTCCTTGAATTGTAGGGATTGTGGGAAGAGGAAGAACAAGTCCAAAAGAATAAAATCTTTAATTTCAGTAACCTGGTAGACTGTTAGAAGGATAAATAGTTTTCTTTCTTCCCCTAAACACAGAGAATCCATATGGTCGCTGAAAATACAGTGCTGGATGTTTGGGGAAAGTAGATGTCTAATCCAAGTAAGACTCTACATAAGCACAATAGCCCATTACCTATGAAGGGCAAGTTTAGTAATTCACAATTTAGTCTTTGTTTCCAGAGAATGTTTATATTTAATATATTCTGTTGGTTGCCTGTAGCTCAGACTCTAAGCCTGTTTGAGTTCAGTGCATTTGGATGAAAAACCAAGCATCTCTGCTCTATTCTGCTGAAAGGTGAAACACATAGTAACATCTGATTGATAATGTATATATGTATCATGTATGGCGTTTTATATAATTCTAAGACTGAGTTCTGTTTGCATCATTGGCATCGTCCCCTTATTTGGGGAGAATGTGATTACATGTATTGACCTGTTTGTGACAATTCCAGAAATGGCAAAATATGCACAACCTGTGCCTAAAAGCTCTTGAAGCAGTAGTGTATATTCAGGAGTAAGCAACTGGTGTACTTAAAAGTGCCTTTGCTCTTTGATTGCATACTGTACAGTTACAGTGCTCTAAAACATCCACTTCAAGTTGTAAAAGAATGTGATATGTTTCCTGTTATAGCACTGCAGTGAAGAGAATAGAATGCATAATGATTTTACAGCAGGAACCCAACTGAACAGTGCAGTTACAGTGAGTGATTTTTTTGGGTATAAAGTCGCACTCCTTGTAGTGATTGTAGGACAAAAAAAATGGGTTTTGTATATATTTTGTAGTTGCACCTGAACTTACATAGAAAAAAGATTTTCCACATCTCAGTTCAACAGGTGTTAATCTAGATCAACTTAAATGTCACAGTGAGGAAAAAAGGATGCATTACTTGCGTATGTTGATAACATTACAGTATCTTTTAGAGGATTACATTTCAAATAAATTACTTCTGAAGGTGAACCTATAAAAATGAGTGTAAAAGTTGCAACTAAATCAATACATTGATACAAGAGGTGCAGATTTAGATATGGTTGCTGCACTTAATTTTCTCTTGCAAGTCATTAGAAGTTGCATGACAGTGAAGGTACCAATATTATCAGTCAAGCTTTGAAAGCATCCTGGCAGTAAGTTTTGTTTTGCTGTTCAGTTCTGGCTTTACTGATAAAAGTGTACTACAGCTGTCTTTGCTGGAACTACTTTCATATCTCATCTTTCTGACCAACTTTTTCACTGTTTGTATTCTCACTTATTCAGTCTTTGATTTATTTTCCAAAGAATACTCTGCATTGCATGGATTCTCTGCAAACTGGTCTCCTGATAGGTTTTTCCATTGAACTGACTCATCAAACAGATTTGTCTGGTGTCCTAAAGCTAAACTCTTGTGGTTTCTTACTCACTTAGGGAGATGTTCCTTTGAAAAATCTAAGGCTTGCTGAATTTGGAGGTTTCTAGATAACTCAGTTGCTTTCTTCCCCAGTATCTCCTTGTTGACAGGTAACTTGATAGTTTTTTTTGGGCAACAGTTGAATGAACTGTAGCTGTAACCTAGCACAAACAGGTAATTCACCAAAATTATAAAGGCTTTTCAGCTGTTAACCAAGTGCCTCCCCAGTTTCTTCTCCAGCTGGTTGGATAAACAGCTAGAATGTCATTCATACTTTTCCATTTCCAAAAATGTGCTGAGTAAACGAAAAAGACATCTGCCCATTAAGCACAGATGGGAAATACTTGCTAAGAGGTGGATTTGATGGGTAGCATCTCTCAGTAATTATGTATAGACTTTTATTTTTAGTCTTTGTGTTCAGAGTTCCTCTTCTGAAATATTCTGTGCTTCTTATCCTCACCATAGCTTGGCTTGCAGTCAGGGATTATTCTTGATGAAATAATGGTGACCAAGGGAGAGAGCAGCTTCTCACAGGTCTGTCTCTGCTTGAGTTAGTGCATAGTTGATTTATTTCAGAGTTGAGTTGAAGCCATGACATCCACTATTACAATATGGCCACCCCTTGAGGTAGTGATTAGTTTGGGATTCTTCGCTTGTGTCTTATCTGTACAAAATCAGAACAATGTACTTGAACATAATTATTTTTTTTGTTTGTTTCTGCATTTATAAAAGGTACCAAACCAACTGCTACAGAAAATAATTTGTGATGTGTCCCTGCATTGGGTGCTTAGGGCTGAGAGTGAAGGTAGCTCTTCAGGCCTGCACAGACAGAGAGAGCACCAGTAGTTTCCCTGTAAAGGCAATTCTAGCAATGCCATGACATTCTCCTTCCATTCAGCCTGCCACCAGAAAGCTTTCGGTGTTAGTTACAGTGTTGGTGTGTCTAGATTTTCACTGTCAGAACTGTGATGGCTGTCAAACTTCTGCCAGTATTTACTGGGGTTTATTTGTAGCTTGCTTTAATACCTCAGTAATTTTTATTTTTTCTTAGTGAGTGCTTGTAGAGTGTGCAAACTTCCTTCTTCCTCTTCTCATCATTGGAAGCAAGTCTATAAAAGTAACAGATGCTTATTTAAATAAGAGCATTACTTTGGTCATGTTGGATGATGTTTTTGTGGACTGGTATAAATGGTTTATGCTAAATGTTCTTTTTAACTTGCACTGGGGTATACTAATCTGTTTGGTAGTAGGGGAAAGAATCTCTTAAATGTATTATGGAACAAATGTGAAGTGAAGCCCCTAAAAAGTAAAAATGGTTTGCAATTCAACTTTACCATTCTATCAGACTTGTTTAGGCTGAGTTCCAAGTGCAACCTTCAGATACTACAGTTATCTGTGTTTTGATGCTTATCACTTGCTTACATGAGAAGCTCAGATTTCATCTTGTAAAAAGTGTGTACCCAGTGCTAATAGCAGCAGCAAAAGAAAAACCAAACTGAAAATACGGTTATATTCTATCCTAAAAATAAAGGAAACCTAAGTAAACCTAAAATACTGCTTTTGAAAATTATTTCAGAGTAATACTGATGTTTGCATTTAATTGTACTGATGCAGTGATGTGTTCTATGTAGGTATGTGGCACTGTAAGTTATAATTGTATTAATCTATCCTGGTTTACAACAGCCTTCCCTCCAGTTTGGAGAGAGAAGCTATTCCCTGCAGAAACTTCACACTTCTCTGACATTGCACTGCCATTGGTCTCAATATTTAAGTCTAAGTATGTACATCAAAAATCTGTACTATTATAATAAAGCATGTTTGTCTTTGATCTTTGGAGAGTAAACATGACTTGGGAGCACTGACTTATGTTTAGCTGTGAAATTAAATGATGTTTTTTTGATGTTCACCTTTCCCCTCAAGAGTCAATGTGCTGACTCAAGTAGGACAAGAGTGTGGAAGCCCTTCTGCAATTTTCCTTTTTTTTTTTTTTGTAGAACAGATTGAAGATAATGTGCAGCATTGTGAACAAATATTTGCAGAGGGGGGAAAATACAGCTAAGTGGGATTTCTGTTGCCTTTCTTTCTTGCTTCTTTTTGAACTTTGTCACTCTTGAGGTGAATTTGTTCTCTTTTGTCAATTAAAGTCTTAACTTGCCTTAGAACGTGAAACTTAAGTAACAGATGGGGCAAGACTTTAACTTCTACACTAATTATTTCCCCTGGTCTGTAACCTTTTTGTTATTTTGTAAGAATTTATTACATTCAGAATGTTGAAGTTCAATGGAGGTGTTTTCTGTAGCACAAGGAGTGCTGGGGTAATACAAGGGTGAGGTAAAGGTTGTGTAAACTTGAGTATGTTTTCAGTTTGCAAACTGGAGTGTCAGGTTATAGTTTTGCAATTTTTCATTCTTGCAGTTTTTAATTTGAAGTGTCATCAGAACAGCTTTAAAAAATGGAGAATTTTGCTCTTGTTTAAGGGCTGTGCGTTTGCCAACTCTCCATTTTAAAATATGGTTCCAGGTAGCTAGAAGATGCAGTTCTGTAGAAGCACAATGCATATTTTAAAATAGCCTTGATCATTTCTGCCCGCATAGTTTCCTTGCATACTGGGGAATGTGCATTCCAGAGTGGTGATGAATGGACTTGATGCAGTTTTGGTCAAGAATTTAGTCCTGTAGCATTGATATACTTGAAGTTGTGGGAATAAAAATTAGAGGGTCATGTGGCTAAAGCTGATGGTGAGGCAGTTTGTTCCACTGAAATGAGTTTATTTTCAATTGCTGATATAAATACAAAAGTAGCTTTGTGACCATTTTTAAGGTTAACCTTTGGCTTTCTGGGTGGTTTCTTTTCCCTTTGGGACTGTTTTTAGTTACACTTGGGCTTTTTATCACCTTAAAGCTCAACTGGGGAAGTAGAAGGTCGAGTTGAAACTGCAAAAGAAAGGCCTTGAAGCTATTTGATCGGAAAGATTGTAATTTTGGCTAATTAAAGCTTCCTGAATTTGCGTTCTGGGTTTTATGTAAAATTCAGTGTTTGCTCATCTATAATGGTGGAAATAATTGCAAGTCTACCAAGTAGATTTTCATGAGAAGAACTGCTTTTGAAGTGTGCTGGTTTGCATGGTATGCATGAGGCAACTTGCTGCTAGGAAGTTCTGGTCAACAGTTGCTGCTCTTGAGCATGTTAGTGAATTCCCTTGTTCTGTTCCTCCACTTTGCTGTGCAAACAGGAAAGAAAGAAATCCTAGCTGTGTGTCTGTAGGGTGGGATGGGAAACAACGTGATGATCATGTAAATCTGAATACCTGCAGAGGTCAGGTTGAAGCCTGTGTTACAGCCTCCTGTCCAGTAATTACTCTGTCATTTTTTTCCAGTGACTGTAGCCAATGTCTCTTCTGCCCTGGCTTGGTGAGGGGAGGGAAGGTGACTGGGTGTTGGCTCCTGACTCAGTGAGTGAGAAATGACTGGAGTAATTCTTCAGTCTGGAGTTCACAGGAGTTCAGAGGTGGGGGTGCAGTCTGCAAAAGAGAAAATCCAGCCCCAAAAAACTAAGACCATGCTGTTTGAAGAAGTGCTTGCTTTTCTTAGGTTAATATATCGTGGTTTGTATTCAACTTGTCAGAAGAGGTCTAGTTGAGAACCACTGGTATAGTGAAGGGCAGTGGTGGGAGAGCTGCCAGTAGTAAATCAAAGAGGAGGATTGTGGTCAGGGCAGCTGGGCAGTGTCTCAGGCCTGCTTTTAGTGCCTCTTGTCCAGTCTTGGCTCCCCAATGGAGTTGGTTTCATTGCTGCTCCGTAAGAGGATGAGGAGATACGATCAGAATAAAGAGATGTTTTGGGCTTGTTTTAGGTGGCAGGGTCATCCCTGTTGAAGTGATGTGCCCTTTTAAGGGACGGGAAAAAAGTTTGGATGTGTCTTACTGGGTCTTCTTGCTTGTTGCTTCTTCTGGAGCTGCTGTTATTTTCTCTTGTGCTTGTTAGTGGCCTTCCTTCCTGACGAGAAGGAAAGAGATCACTTAAAAAAGGGGAAAATATTAATAAATTGAAAGGTAGAAAAATTTGTATGTGTTTTCTGGAAAACACATTTGTAAGTCTTCCTGTGGTAAAAATGATTCTTCTTTTGCTTTCTGAAAAAAAAAATCCATGTTTTGCAAATATATACTAGTACAGCCAGGATTAAGGTTTTACAAATAATGCCACTCTGTAACTAGCTGTGAATAAGAAATTGTGTTCCCCATGAAAGCAGGAGCGAGGGTTATCAAAGTGTCTGCAGGTATGTTGTTATATGGGCAGTGTTTCTACATTTGTAGTCATTGAATAACCTGCCTGAGAAGTTTTCAGCTTTTACTTTGCTAGCTTCTCTTCTTGGCTGCTCCTTTTCCACCTCAAGAAAGCCATCATCAGTGCCAGGCTGATTCCTTGTTTGAGTTCAGAGTAGCTTTGCAAATGAAGGAGATCCTCTGTGCTGAGACTGAAAGCAGCCTTAAGCTTTAGGTTTTACTGCTCCTTAACCCTTTGTGTTGTCAAGTAGCTGCCTCAAGGTGCTGTTCTTACAAGGTACTCGATGTGCTCCTTCTGACTTTGCTCCAAGTCCCCTGGCTGCTGTACCTTGCCTGTGTTGCAGGATGCTGTTTACTTGGTCCACACAACCACTGAATCCCTTTTTCTTAGACCCCATTTGCACCTTTACACCATTCTATGAAAACTGAACCTTGACAATCACTTTGTTTATCTTCGTAGTAGTGAAAAAGTTTAATTTGTTACAAAGACACTAAACAAAAAGGGTGTAAAGGACTAATGAAAATGAAGACATTGATTGAGCTGTAGGAAGATGCTCCTTGGGATGTGGGAGTTCATCTGCAGGTCTGTGGGCTGCTGAATGCAATGGAACAACTTGGTATAAAAAAGCAAAGGATGTTCTTATCCACTCTTCTCCTGCACTATATTGGTCAGAATTTAAATAGTGGTTTTACCGATTAATACATCTTAGCATTTTTTTCTTTCTACATCCTCAGCTTGTTACCTGGTTTTGAGTTCTTTCAGAGCTATGCTGCTCAGTTTTGTGATTGGATGCAAGGACAATTGCAGAATGCTGGTTTTTTTTCTGTAATACTTACTAATCATTAATGTATTAGCTTTTGAAAGGAAGTTTTTTCAGTAGGAAAATCCTGAAAAAGACTGATGTGCATATAAACAAGGAGAGACCAAGAGACAATTGTGACGTGTCAAAGTGTAGTAGATGGTGCCTGCTTAAACACATTCTTCTTTAAGGTGGGTGTTTTTGAAAAATAGGAAAATCCATTTCATGGTGGAGTAGTATGAAGCTAGATGTTAATAGGATGGGGATAGTCCTTCTTGCTGAAGCAGATTTAGCTGTTTTCCATTTTTCACACTTGCCTGATAAGAAAGTTTAGGAATGTTTACCTTGCTGATAGCTGAATAAGCCTTTTGAAAGCTAACATTAATCACTACTGTGGTGTTTGTTACTTTGTCCTCCCATCCGAGTCTCGTGTCCATCTCTTGCCAGTGGGGTATGGCAATGCTCCTTTAGTTCTCGTTCCCTTCTCTGCCAGTGACTTCATGGATTTACTTCTCTCCTCTCAACAAGCACTGCACTTGAAAATAAAAAAGAACCCTGCTGTGTTCCCTGTTATTCCTTTTTAAACCAAACTATTTGTTGCCATTATTTCCTTAGTCCAAAGTCACTGACAGCTTTCTAATCAAAGAGGTTACTCTTTTTCGAGGAGCTGTAATGCTTAACATTATTCACCATCTCTTCCACTCCAAACTCCTGTATTTCTGTATCCTTCATTTCCAACTTACTTTCTTTGAATGTGTGAAGTTGATGTGAACTCAGAGTTGTACTGTGTTCTGAAGATGCTCTAGCAGCCATGTGACTGCTAAAATTGAATCTTCTTAACTGACAGTTACCCAAATTGAGGGTGGGAAGATGCCATCTGGGTGTGTGGTTGTTCAGGGTAGTGAAGGACACTTAACTTGAAGTTTCCCACCGAGAGTGGTTGGTTGAGAGTCAGAGGAAGAAATTCTGTACCTATAAGCAGGATGGGGGTGAAAAAGCCTTACTGCCCAGTGACATATTTCTTCGTACTGAGATTCAAGGGGTGAACTATCAGGGAAACACACTCCCACCCCAGTAATCCTGCAACTACAAAAGTAGTTGTCATCTGATTCTATGAGGCTAAAAATATGTTCAGAAGACTTACATTTCAAATCTTAATTTTAGAAGAATTTGGTAAATGAACAATAAAATGCATTGTTTTGCTGTGGCTATGTGGGCTGTAAAAAGCAAAAACAAAACAAGTAAGCTCCTCCCCTAAACATTTTGAAGATAAATTAACCTATGTATGCTACTCTTCTGTTGTCAAGCTGGAAGATGTCAAGGCCATTATTGTGCACCTGTAACTGGAATTGTAATACAAGACTTTTAAATGTGTTCGTACTTGTAAGTTCTGAGTAGTGTCTCGGAAGATCAACCCAGCTCTGTCTTAATGGGATGCTGTTGCCTATCCTGAGGCTCTCATTTGACAGATCTTCAGAGTATAATGATCTAAAATTTATATGGTGCAGTGCTTGGTAACTAGGTTATGATACCCTTGATTAAAAACAAGGTAAGAGGCATTCTGGCTTCAGGTGAAGTGCTCGAATGATTGCTGCTCTGATGTCTGTATTCATGTTGGTAAATTTTTGGTGGATGTACCTTTTTGGCTTTGTATTTCTTAATTAAGAAGCAATAGTCAGATATGTAAGACTGGTTTAAGTTTCTTATTAAGGTAATACAGTATCATTTTGCTTTCTTTGATACTGGTACTGTGCTCTTCTCCTCCTCCCTCAAGGGACAAACCAAATTGGAATAACTTCAACTGATGATCTTTATGGGTGATAAAGCAGTAATGCCAAGCTGTGTATGAGAGTAGAGAGGGAGGTTGGGTTGTGTCTGCAGTTGGACGATTGGATTTAGTTTCAGAAATGTGCTGAAAATGTGACTTACATAGAATCACAGAGTAATTAAGGTTGGAATGGACCCCAGGGATCATCTAGTCCAACCCTGTGCTCAAAGCAGTTCTCACTAAATCTGTTTTATTGAATAATTGCAGAACAGTGATGTCAGATGGGTGCTCTGGAGATCATCTAGTCTATCCCCATGCTCAGAACAGGGTGAGTTACAGTAGGTGGCCCAGGATCTCATCCAGATGAGTTCTGAACACCTCCAAGGATGATATTCCATGGCCTTCCTGGGCAGTCTGCACCACCATTTGACCACCACTGTGGTTTTAAAACAAACCCAGCAGGCAGGTAGTGTGTGACTGGAGTTGGCTGTTCTAAGCTGTCAGTTGCTGTGAAACTGGTTACAGCCCTGCACTGCATGACCTTCACTGGGGTACTTCAGCAGTGCTTGTTTTACTCAGTTGGGAGGCTGTAGTTTGAGCTTTTACATTCCCAGGGCTGCCTTACAAACCATGCCAGGAGCAGTTGCTGTACTTGGAGCTGAGGTGAACCGATGGGGATGCAGGTATCAGTGACCACGTACATATGTGTGACACTTGCCCAAGATAGGAGGGAGGATGGAAACTAGTAGGAGGGCACTGAGTGCTGCTTAAGCAGGTACTTGTGGTAAAAGAAGTGCTTTTCAAGTTGCATTCTGAAATTTAAAGAAGTAAAATATTATAGTAAGATCTTGGTTTTGAAATTATTTGGAGAAAAATCAAATTTGAGGTGAAGTTGATCTTTAAATGATGAGAAGATAAGTCCTTTCAATTACATGTTAAAATTAATACTCTAAATTAGGAATCTTTAGGTCCTAATAATACTGTCCTAGGTCAGTATAGTAATGAATGACAAAGCAAAAGCAGAGTGCAAGTTACTTGTGCTTCTCTTTGGCAGCATCCCTTGCTGGGGGGAGAAACATGCCTTGCCACTTTGCGTTTTTGGCCTTTCTGGCCTGTGTGATTTTGCTATCTCTTGCTAGAGTACTGGCCTGGAGTAGTGATCTGTGAAACACTATTGCCAGAGCTTTGGAGTTTGTGATCCTACGTGGTTTCACTGCCAGCTGGAAAGCAAAATGGAAAGAAGTAAAACAGACAAGGATCCCAAACTCTGAAGCAGTTTTCCCACGCCTTAGCGATCAGGACGCTGGTAAGCTTTGCTTAGCTGCCGACTGATACTGTTACCAGGGTGTTTGAGTGGTACTCCTCATGTGAAGTAACTTGACCTGAGATCATTTGAGATGTATCTGCATATGGGTCTTGCACTCTGGCTTGTTTTGCCTTATTCCTGAGTGTCAGCCTTTTGCCTTTCATGGATAATGTGATTTACTAGGCCTGTGTCATAAACACTTCTATAAATACTCAGATTTAACTGGAATCTGTAATCCAGTATTGAATTATTTCACTAAAATGCAATATCCCTCCAAATTTGTGCATACTGTTCTTGATGAGGACTTTTTTGGAAGAGGGGTCTAACGTGCACTGAGCAGCAATACCACCAACAGAAAGGTTTTATGACCCTCTCTGTGATGTACGAGGCTTGGACCTGAGAGGCCATTCTGGAAAAGTGAGTCATGCTAAACAAGCTGGGTATTACGTGGATGTGGTGAGTTAAATACTGAGATACTTTTTTAGCTTGGAGAGAACAGTGCCCAGAAGTCAGAGCAAAAATGTCTCTGCGAGAAAAAATTGTCAAGAAAAGTAGCAGTTAGGGATGTTTGTTGATACTTGCAGTATCTTTATATTCAAAATGTAGCCACTAATCTGTGGAATTTTAGATCAGGAAGGAGTGGAAATTGTAATTAGTAAGGTAGTGTCTTAGGCAGTGGCATGTGGTAGTGGAAGCACAGGGAAAATTCAGTGGAGTGGTTAAACAGCCTAGTTATTGTTAAAAAGTTTATGTAACTATTTAGTCCTAGTTTTTCCTCTCAAGGTTGCTACTTACGATGTAAAGATAAAGTAAAGACTTCTGTTGTTCAGACAGTCAGTATGTATTCTTGTAGTAGAGACTTTGTACTTCTAGAGTGATCTAAATCAAAGTGAGTTCATTTTATTAACATGGGGTGTTGAAAATGCTGTATTTTTTCTAACTTGGATTGCACATTGTCATCTGAAGAGCAGCTTTAATAATGGTTTTCCTAATACAGGCTTCTCATGACGTGGTCTGTCTAATATAGGTGAATGTTTGGGAGGAGTTGAACTCTTGACTGGAGTTTGGAATCCATACAATGTATGAAAGAGATGGGGAAAAATTGCAATGAGCACTGCTTTACTTTTAGGTGGTTAGTACATCTGCTTCAGAGAATAAGGTTATTATTTCTGTTTCTGGTTGATGTCATTTCTGTGGATGTACATTCAGACAGAAGGCGAGACTAAAGGCTGGCTTCTCAGCTTCAGTGGTTCTGTGAAATTTTTTATACACATCTCAAAAGAGTTCCTTCGTGGGTGTTTTCTCCTCCATTTAACACTGCTGTGTAGAAGAGATAATCAAATAGCATCAGGTGCATGTTGTTTGTCTCTGTGGCAGTCCCTGAGCTGCTCTGTCTGATCTCTCTGGAGTCTTTTCTGAAAAATACAATCAGGGAAACAGACTTTCTCCTTGCAAGGAGTGATGATCAAGTGAAAAGCTAAGATCCAGGCTGTCTGCCAAGCACAGGACAGAGGTAGCAGGGCTGTGAGTGGGAACAGCCAGCCATGGCAGGGTGCAGTTTGCTGTGGTGAGCCTGCCTCAGTGCTCTCCTCCTCCTGACTGCCTGCACTGCTCCAGGAGCTGCTGCCAGTGTTTGAAATACCTCAAGTAACTCGAAGGTTCCCTGTAGGGAGGCTGTGGTGCATTGTGTGTGTGTTAGACTGTGGAAGACAAAGCTCTCCTTTCAGTTGATAAAATCAGTCAGATAATGGGATTCTGACCTCATTGCACTAATTGCAGGGGAACAACTGTTAAAAAATCAGACCCTGCCCCCAGTCAGCTGAAGGCTTTTATGATAAGACAATTGGAGGGAATCTGGTGGAATTTAAGGTGGCTGTAGTTTAACCAGGCAAGGACAAAGGTGAGCATCTGTAGGAAGTCATCTTGGTCAGTGTTGGAAACAACACCGTGCTGCAGCTGAGTGCTGAAAGATGCTGTGTGCAGGGAAATGACCTCTTCATTCCTTGCTCTGGGCTGACTGAGGAAGGTTCCATTTTCTTTTCTATACTTCCCCAGGAAGCTGTGTGTTTTGGATATTGACTTTGATTATGTTGGGTTTTTTAAGACAATGATAAATAACCCCCCCCATACCTAAAAAACTGCAGGAATTCTTGTAACAGTTGCAAATTCTAATTGTTCCGATAAGCACTTTTAATTCTTGTTCCCACAAGTGCAATCAAATTGTATCGATTCTGCATTTAACCTTTAGAACTGTGAAGTTCAATAGTGTCCTGCTGCTGAACTGGACTTCCCCAAGAATGGAAAATTAATTTTAGAGCCAAATAGAAATGCAGCAAGATGGGTAAGGCATATGTATGTCTGGTGTGTCCTTCCGAAGAGGGACTCTCACTCTAAATACAATATTATAGATAATACTGTTTATAATGAAGTATTATATAGTATAGTATAGTATATAGATAGTAAATACAGTAATTTTTCCTTCTTTTGATACAGCCCCCTACCAGTTCTTCCTTATCTCTTTTTTTGTGTCTTGAGTAAGAACTCTGTCATGGTTGATACGATTTTTTCAGGATGAACAGGGATGTTTGTAGATATAAGCATTTTATTGTAAGTACAGCGTACACTATGTGAGACTGCAGGCTTGAAGCAAAGCTTGGTTGAGTTTGTGATCTGACCATTCCCTTCCTGTGTTTTGCTTGCTGTGGTTAAAAGAGTTAGAGCTGTCAGATACCTTTCCTGTCTCCACTGTGTTCTGTGGAGAATAGCAACAATATGCCCCCTGAGGTAGCAGAGGTGATTGCTTCATTTTATTGTCTGTAGGACAGCCGTCAATGATGATCTGCAAAACCGGGCTGGTAAAGATGCTAAATGCAGCTTATTGCTTCCCACAGTAGGCCCCTCTTGTGTTGTCCAGAGGAAAATCTGTTTTAGGTAGATATCTAGATATTGTTTTCTCTGAAAATGTAGTAATATCATTGTCCTTAGGGAGGAATGTATGGGAGTAGATGGCAACTGTAGATATTTAACACTTACTGTTTATTTATAGAAAATTACCATTAAATTTTACTAAGAAATAAGATGGTTGAAAACTCACTTGACCTCATATGTCAAAATTTGATCCCAATTGAGGAATCAATTGCTTAAAATCCATCTTATTATTTGGAACTCAATTCACTTCTTATGAAAAGTGGTTGAGTTAAAAAAGGAACAATAATTCCTCCAGTAAGTCCCCCTAGACTTGGAAAGAAACATTGGGAAACTATTCTGGCTTGGATTTCAGGAACGTGTAGGAGCTCTGGCCTTAGTCTGAGCTGAGGTGTAGAAGTCTAAAAAATGTTAATTTTCAAGAAACTCCACCTCAGGAAACTTGCATTATTTTAAGTGTAAAGTACTAATTTCTGAGGCTGTTGTTTGAAGCTTTCCAAATGTGAACTGGAACTGTCTTCTCAAGCCTGTGGGTGGCTTCAGTGCTGCTGCTGGTAACAGCTTGTGCCCCTGCAGTACAGGTAAACTGAGCAATGCTATTTGCAACACGACTGCATTGCTCAAACTGGTAGCCACTGTTTTGTTGGGTTGTTTATTTTTCCTTCAGGATGCTTGAAGGAAAAATCTTGATGCACAAGTACAGAATTAATCCTTTGGAGAAATTCAGTCTTACATATGTGCACACATACCTAGATGTGGGTGTGAAGGTAAAAGTTGTATGGGAAAAGGCATGGTTTGTTGTTTTTTACATTAAAACCCCAGCTCTTGAGAAGAAGGAAAGAAATGTATTGGGAAGGGGAACAAAATTTTTTTGTTGCTGTTTGAAGGACCCTTGTAAGCCCACAGAGGCAGCTTTCTGGAAAGATGTTTACTTTGATATGTTTATTTCTCAGGGCAGTTCCAAAGATGAAAGAGTTGGACAAGATTTGATACTTTCCAGATTCTGAGGGAATTATACGTTTCATAACTTCCATATTGATGAACTGCAACATTATATACGCCTCTATCCTTGAAGTAATAATAAACCCAACCCACAAACACATCCACTTGCCATATACAGAGCTGGGAATACTAATTGTCTGTATAAAGGTATTTAAGATTAGCTTAAGGAAACTTAATTTAAATAAAGCAAAAGTGTAAAATAAGTAACTGAAGTCATGATACCATCATTCTCTTTCTACTGTTTTTATTCTGAATATATGTGCTCAGTCGTGGGCTCCTCAGTACAAGAAAGAAAGGAGCTACTGGAGAGGGTCCAGCAGAGGCCACAAAGATGATGAGGGGTCTGGAGCATCTGTTAGGAGGAAAAACTGGGCCTCTTTAGTATGGAGAAGACTGAGAGGGAATCTCATTAATGCGTGTCAATATCTCAAAGGCAGTTGCCAAGAGGAGGGTGCCAGACTCTTTTCAGTGGTGCCCCGTGACGGGACAAGGAGCAATGGCCATAAACTGAAACAGAAGAAGTTTCACCTCAGCATGAGGAAGAACTCCTTTGCATTGAGGGTGGCAGAGCACTGGAACAGCTGCCCAGGGAGGGTGTGGATTCTCCCTCTCTGGAGATGTTCAAACCCTGCTGGGCACATTCCTTCTCTGAGTGACCCTGCATTGGCAGGAGGTTTGGACTGGATGATCTCCAGAGGTTGCTCCCAACCTTAACAATTCTGTGATACAGAGAACCCTTGGTAATATACACAGGAGTTAGCAAAGTTCAAAGGCTGTCTGTTGTCCACTTGCATTTCAAAGATAGGTAAGGAACTCTGTTAAATTATTGTAACTCCAGACTGTGGCATTTTAATATTCTCCTCTATTCCTAGTTTCTGGAGTGTTGAGCTGTATGTATTTCTCAGCTTCTCCTGAGTCACCTTGGTTTTCCCTAAATCAGTGGTGGATAGCAAGCTTGCCACCAGGAGTCAGCAGGGCTGGCATTGCTGCAGACCTACACTGTCTGCCCCCACCCCTTAATTACAGTGTTGGCCATTTCTAGAGACTTGAGAATTGAGTTCTTACAAGATTCCTGAAATTCAAATGTTGCATGAAAAATAGAACACTTTGAGTATGGTCTAAGAGCAGCATTACAACAGGGACCTCAACTGATGGTAGCATAGGCTCATTCTTCTGCCTCAGTTGTCAGTGCTAAGTGGGCTGAGTACCTTCACAGGTCTCCTTCAAACTTCTCTTGGTCTTTTACAAGTGAATGCAATTCTTTACAGATCAGAAACTAACTCAATAAGCAGTTTGTGTCAAAGCCAACACTCACCTCAGGCTGCCTTTGAACTGTTTTCACTGTTCTTGATTGGACTGTTTGGGCATGCAGAAAGAATGAAAATAACATATTACTTACTTTGCTGTCTAACTAATGGATATTTGATGTTTCCAAGTCTTGTGAATTTGAAAAGGATGTATTAGTAAAATCTAGGGGAGGTGATAGCAGTAGTGTGAGCAAAACAAATGGAGAAGAAGGAAGTGGCAAGACTGACCTTCTACAGAAAGGAGAAGGGCATTATAGATGGCAGCCCCAACCTGACTGAGCAGTGAGTGCCCTGTCGAGGTTTAGAAAAGCTGATGAGTTTGTGAGGTTCATTTTTTTTTCTGATGTTTGTCTTGGGTTTTTTTTGTAAGGAGTAAGTTTTCTCAGCGTTCTCAGGAGCATGTTACATAGGTCATTTCTGTTTTTCTTAGTCATGGCTTAGCTGTTTTCCAACTCTGGGTTGGCCGGTTCTCCCAGATGCAGGGGGAGCAGTGCTTAGCTGGTTGAACTGGGTTTTATCAGTCCTTGCCATATCCAGAGCGAGGGTGTGTTTGCACCGTGCCCTGTGTACCGAGCTCCAGCAGTGAGGCACAAGAGCTCCAAGCCATGGGAATGAGGCACCTTGTGAGCCAAGGAGCTCCAACTGTGCTTTGTGGGGGCCTCTGCTGCTGCCAGGGTTGTACCTGGGGAGTGGTGCCAGGACAAGTGCAGTAAATGAGCCAGGCGGGTTGACTTCTCTCTTGATAAGTGCAGGTAGAAAGGAGGCAGCCTGTTTAAATTGTAACGTGAATTACAGCTTCTGCAGGCCTTCATTGGATTCCTGTTGCACCTTTTACTGAACAGGAGCTACTTAATGCTTTTTGCTGTAGAAGTTTACTTGCAGAGATAATTCTTCACTTGTTGATGAGATGTTTAGCCTGAGAAGCTCTTGCCAAAATTAAGACAGAATGAGAACATCAGAAATAAGGAAGAAAATCAGTATTCCTTGACCGTTTAGCAAGCAAAACATTCTGGTTTGTGTCAAAGATGGCTTTGTGTGTGTTAATTGTTGCTGTTTAAATATATATTTGGTCTGCATTTAAAAAGCTGGAGAGAAATAATTAATTCTGGGATAGAGTTGAATCAATTTGTAATGCAAAGGAGCAACATTTGTGCCTAAATTGAGGAGAATTACAGCTGTTTGAATGAAATACGTCCCAATTAAGTTGCACCAGCACTTTGAAGAGAAGTGAACCCTGAAAGAGAAGTGAGCAGTAATGTGGCACATCCTAACCCTTGAAGTTCAAGCACAAAGTGCAGAGGGAAAAAACGCAGAGCTATTTGGCTTCATGAGAAGAACTTGCTTTTAAAACCCAATTGCAAATTCTGATGTTCTAAAATTGGATAAAGTTTGCAGAGGTATTGTTTGTGGGAGTAAACACTCCTACTGCTGTTCCCTGTGATACAGGGCTGGATTAAAGTTGGGAGTACTTTCTGTTGTAGTGACTGAGTTACTGTAACTGAAACAAGCTGAGACCAAAGTCGGGTTTCAAAAAACCAGCACCCCCGTGTTGCAGAGGTGTCTGTGTTCTGATTCTGTTCTGTAATTAGTGGATTGCATGCTTATGAGAGAGATAGGTATGGAGCAAAACACTGGATGCTCCCTCTGGAAAGGTAGAAAATGTAGCAGCAGGATGTTCACTGTGTGTTTCCTGCTGCCTTCCTGCCTGTCTTCAGACTTTTGGCTCTGCTAGGTTTTCCTCTCTTGTGCTGTTTTCCCCTTTCAGAACGTTTGCTTGTCATGGCACACTAAGTAGTGCTCTTTTAAGCAGAAATGCAGATAGGTAAATATTGTCACAATGTTACTGTTTAATCTAGTTACCTTAGAGAGGACCTTGTAATTTCTGCAGTGCTACTGTTCACCAAAATAATCAGCCTACACTAAACTGCAGTCCATTATGTGTGACCTGTGTGCATAATACAGTAGCACAGGCACTGTAATCTGTAGCTGTGTGTTCATGAATTAGTGGTAATCTGCATACAGTTAGAAGAAGCAAAAGGACAAGGTAAGTATAAGTGTTAGAATATAAATACAGCTGATTGGACTAACTACATCTACTGCAAGCTTAATGAGCAACCAGGAGAGCCTATATCACAAATGCTTCTTGTAGTCCTTCCCGTGAAACTTCTTTATAAACTCTGTAATCTGTTTTGCCTATTCTTCCCCCTGCCCCCTTCCACAGGAGCACAGGAAGTTCAGATGTGACATATAAAGGCAGGAAATGTGTAATGAATGAGCCAGCCCAACTTCTTCTGTAGCTATTCTATATGAATATTAATATTACTTTTGAGTGTAAGTTTCTGTTTGTGGTATTATACAGCTATTGAAAGCGAAGTCTAATCTTTGGGGTTTTTTTCTCCTTAGAGCACAACAATGGAAGAAACAGCTATATGGGAACAACACACAGTGACTCTTCACAGGGTAAGTTCATACAATTGGTTGTGTGTGCCTAACCAGGATACTGATAGTTTTTGAAAACAATAGGAAAAAGCCAGATGTCAGGAAGTAAAAGAAAAGGAAACTGTCATATTCCTTTGTTTAAATTTAGAAGTGTTGTAAAAGTTCCATGTGATAGCTCTATTTGTTTGTTGGGTTTCAGAGATAAGCCTGCCTACGAATAACCATGCCAGAAACAAAGCTTTAGATTACATCTGTATGTAACTGAAGGAAGGTAGAAATCTGTGTTCATTCATGATTGTGCTGTAGCTGTGCTTGAAAGTTTTAAAACTTTATTTGCAGGGACATAAAACAATGTAGTTGCATATAAATAAATGTATTCAAAACTGTCTTACTTGCTTGCCACTTTCTTTAAAGGGTGGCTGAAAGTAGTGCTTCTGAGTGGTTAGAATGTGTAGTGTGCACAAAGGAATCAGTGAATAGCAAGATTGCTTTTGTATTTAGACTGATTCCTCTTATTTTAGTTACTATTAAATTAAATTGAATTCTGATGAGACTATCATGAATCTGTTATAAGAGAGTCAATAAGGAATTAATTGCTTAGGGAAAATCAGAGCAGGGTGAGATGCCCTTTCTGGCAGGAGCTTGGTATTAAAGCAACCATGTAATCGTGGTCTGAATAGCTATATTCACTCCAGCAACAGGGAGATGTGAAAGTGTTTTGTTAAGGGAGCAAGTTATATCATTTGCTTTCAGTTCTTCATCATAGAATCAAGGCATTTTAAAATTGTAGCTTTGGTGAGATGAATGGACCTTGGACAAAAAACGCCTTTGTGCAGGTCAGGTGGTCAGATAAAATGTTAATTCTTTGTACAGACCTGATTGCTATTGATTCTAAAGGCTTTACTGTTGTTGATTCAAAGTAACTGTTTGGGTAGGTGTGCTTTTCTGCTCCGTTTGACCAGAAGGCTGACAAAGTATCCTGTTTCTGACTGGGGTCACATGTTGAAAGAAAAGTATAAGTAAAACCAAGAATGTGTAGTGTTATTTGTCTAGGCTACTCTTTAAGCTTCCAACAGTTTTTAGGTCAACATGTTTTTGAGCAAGAGATGTTATTTCTATGTGTGATTAATTGGCCTTTGTTTTCTTCTTGAAGCTGTCCTGTCATTCCTGGAATCTGTGTAAACTTCAGCTTTTTTACTCATATTACTGATCAAATCAGTACTGCTTTATAGTTAAAACCAAACAAAAAATGCCACAGTAATACAAGGTGGGCTTGTAGGCTTGGTGATAGCTCAGTTTCTCTTGAAGGGGACCTTTTCCTGGTTAATGGAGCAGTAATTTCAGTGACACCAGAAGTGATAAGTTTAATCAGTGCACAAAGAAATAATGAAATGCTGCAATATGGTGTTACCTTGAACAAATTTTAAAATAATTGGTAGGAACCAGAGATTGTGTGTTTGGTTGCACTTGCAGCATAGTCAAAAGTTCTTTTATAGTATTGATGTGCAAGTATGATTTGGTAGTGATCTTTTATGTGCCAAAATTCTGCCAACTGTTCTGGTATAACTGTTTTGTTAACTGAGTAAGTAGCTCTTACTTAGGTGTTGAAAGCTGATGGTGTGTACTGTTAATGACTTTAGCATTAGTCAGTTAAAACCAAACAGTTATTTCCATCTGCCAGATAACAAAACCAAAACCCTTATGCTAATATTAAACAAACTTGTGCTTAGAATTTTTCCTTAATGCTGGGAAAAGGGTTTACTGGTGAATTCAGCAAAAGACTCAGATACTTCTTTAGGGAGGAGAGGCTGGAATTTCTCACCAAGAGTTTTTGTTCCCTTTCTTTACCACCCATCCAACTTCCTGGACTCAGCTGCTACTTAGCTCTTAAGGGATTGAGCCAGTCTCAAATACAGTTAAAGCTTATCAGGTAGCTATATTTTATCTTTTCTCAAGAGATCTTCTAGTTTTATATACTTAACTGCAAAGGACTAGAAGAAGGAGCCACGCACTTTGTGTATCACGTGGATTTTTTCCTCCTTGGAACTCAGTTCTGTGTGTCTGTGTTAGATATGGGTCCTTCCCCCACAAAACAGAAACCAGGTATGAACCTACCTTTCTGCCTCTCCCACACTGCCTTACTGTGGGAAAGCAACATAGTACAGCTCTTTTTTGTTTGTTTTTTCTACAACAACTGGCAGGTGGAGTTGTGGTACAAGAGATTTTTTTTTAATGCAGTTTTACTGAAGATAGGTGGTGTTATCTTGTGTAATCAGTAGTGATCAACATCTTGCTATTTCCAGACATGTCTAGGAGCAAGGCTCAGTTTTCAGAGAGCAGTTCTCATAATCAGTTGCCTCTCAAGGTGATAGTAGGCAGAAGGATAAAATGAAAAGTAGGTAGGATGATTTTTCCTGGAAGTTTTCTTATTTGAGCTCTTAAATTTTCAGAAGGATTTAGGATTTGATTTGAACTTTCTAATTGGGAGTGTTTCTGAAGATCTTGATTTATCTCATTAGAAACCCTTTGTCTGACTTGTGGCCTCTTTTGACTGCTGTCTGTTTATGAAACTGCATTGTCTTCTGGAAGAGACCATCAGAGTATGAAACAGTCATCTTCATACTGGTGATTTGATTTGCAGATCTATTTCAAGAAATAGTATGGCAAGCAGCAAGATAGGGTTTACAGTGAGGTTCTGCTGACCTTAGCCTGATGACTGTATTTCTTACTATGAGGGGAGAATTTAAAAAATATTTTTGTTTATGATGAGGGAAAGAGAATATTTAAATGAGGGTTGACATAAATGTCCTTATTATCTCTTTTCTCCCTTTTCTTTCCCACCCAATTATAGGGCAAACTAAGTTCTGTTTGTTAGAGTAGTGGAAAACTGAAAGATAGAGCGGCATGAGAGGGAAAATAGTACTCTTTTGAAAAGGTTGTTTGTAACATATTTGTGTAGGCTATTACATATTCTCTTTGACTTCAAGAAATAAAACTGAAAGAAAACCTCAGCTCTGGTCGTAAGTGGTCCTTAAGATCCTTCTGCATGGCACCAAGTTTTACTTAATTCTTGCGTCCCAGCCATGATTTCTGGTTGCTGTAGCTGGAATATATTTTGAAAAGAAGTCCAGTCTTCCTCTACTGAATTAAAATGGATGTAAAGAAGCAGTAAGGTGTACCCTTCCCCACTGCCCCACACTTAGACCAACTTTCTTCGTGGCAACTAATGGCTGACTGCTCAGCCCAGTTTCTGAACAGTGAATCTCCAAATCTGTGTTTTAATACTGTATGTTCCTGTTCACTGCTTACAGGCAAATCTGAAGCATCTTTTTATGACCTTTGTTTTGGAAGGAAATAGGAAACAGGTTGGTTTTGGGCAGTAATTAATGTCCAAAAAGCTGAACGTCATGTGTCTTGCAGCCAGATGCAGACTGCCATGTTGCCTCTGCTGTCACTGTAAGGTTATGAAACTCCTTGCTAAAGCTGGGTCATGTTGGTTGAAAAGTCTGAAAAAGAGAAGGTGAAGTCTGCCAGCACCAAGTGTGTGCTCTGTGAAATGGAGGGGTGGGATTGACCAAAACCTGATTTTTTCCATTCAGTGACTGTATTTTGCATAGCTGAAAATTGCAGAATAAATTCTTGAGCAAAATACAGCATTTAAATGGTAATATCCTCAAAATGTTTTCTGGGCAATGATGAAAGAACTGGATGGTTTGCAGATCAGTTATATTTAGAAAGCTTATTTCCCACCCTTGCTGCTTCCAGGCAGAAATGTAAGCATCACTGTTGTATCTTGAAATATCTAACAGGAATAACTTTTCAAAGGCATTGACCTTGCTGTAGTGGCAGGTCACCCTGGAGGGAAAAGATTGAAGCAAATTACTTTTGTTAAGATGCAGATGATTTGCAAGTGCTGACAAGGTTTTGATGTATTTAATGGTACAAGTGATCTTGGTATTATTTGTAAGAACTGAGCCTGCAGTCATACTACTGTGTGCTGCAATCCTGTCAGTTCCTGAGCTAAGTGAGGTCAGGCTGGGTAAATACCATCATGTGAAACCTTAAAGAAAGTGTTGCAGGAAGTGATAGGGCTTTGAGTCAGTGTCACAACACAGTGGAATGGTTTGCTGTGCTTACTGAAGATTGAGGTCTTGCTGGTGGCCACCTGAGGTCTAGGCCATGAAAATGCAAATGAGAACTCTAATCTCTTGGAAGAGATTGGGTAGTTACTCCAAGGCTATCTGCCCTCTAAAAGTGTTTATTTTTAATCTGTCTCCTGTTACTGGATTCCATAGCATTGATGAGGTTCATTGATCCTGTTTTTTTTTCAAAAACTTGCATTCATCTCATAGGACTTCTTGTGTTTGACACGGGAATGCAAATTGGGACCATTAGATATTGGAAAGTAAAAACATTTCTTTTGTTATGTTATAGGCCCCTGGATTTGGATTTGGCATTGCAATATCTGGAGGAAGAGATAATCCTCACTTTCAGAGTGGTGAGACATCAATAGTTATTTCTGATGTGCTGAAAGGAGGCCCAGCAGAAGGACTGCTACAGTAAGTGCCAAACTATACCTGGGTTCTGATTTGGGGCATTCATCTTGTCAGTGGAAGCTTAACCTCCTAATTGTTTTGCTCTCAAGTTATCTGTCTGTAACTGTTGGTGTAGTAGGTTTGTAATACAAGCAGTTTGCTCAGGAACACCTATTCACCAATATTTTTTTCTTGGCATAAAGTATTTATACTGTACATTGTGATGTTTTTCATTTAGAGAAAATGACCGTGTTGCAATGGTTAATGGAGTTTCAATGGATAATGTCGAGCATGCTTTTGCTGTTCAGCAGCTGAGGAAAAGTGGGAAGAATGCCAAAATTGTAAGTGAATGTCTTGAAGATTTAAAATTCCACAGTTATAGAGCAAAAGTGAAATGGTGTAATGTCTGCTATAAAACACAGGCATGATGCAAAGTACTTGATTAATACCTGTGTGATTCTTCACGTTTAATTGATGATCATGGCATATTTATCAAGTGGGTCACTCAAAATGGTTGGGGTTTTTTTAATGTGAATGATGATGATTGCATAATCATCATAATTGCACTGTATAATTCAGACTCCTTTTATTTATGGTAAAATTCTTCTCAGATGGCCAAATTGTGGCAAATCGGCTTTGTTTAATATTTGTTTACTTTGTTGGATGCACTTTTACTGAGTTTTTCAGCGGCTGGTATATGCTAAAGGACAAGCTGTTCAGGCACTAACACAGTTCTTTTTATGCTCAGTAAACAGTTTGCCAAAATAAAGTATAATTACCTTAATTCCTGTAATTTTGTAGGCTTATTCTAAGTGGTTGGTTTTTGAACTTTGCAAAACAGAACAGGTCATCACCAAAGGGTAGTAATCCAGCTTTCTGTAGAAGTTTGGGGTTTGTTACAAAAAAATAGAACAAAAAATGTTCAATGTTTAGAAGTTCGATAATTAATGAAAGCAGACTTGTAGGGCTTGTAGAAAAGTTTTTGTGCATTTGTGTGCTTTAATGCAGTTGCAAAAAAAGTGCCATGTTTTGCATTTGTAGATTTGGCAGCAGTTCTTTAAAGCTTACAGAAAGCAATATGTGGCAAGCTGTGCAGGGCTCTCAGTATCTTAAGTATTTGGTGTGTAAATATATGTAAAAAAAGTAATTAATGAAAACTTTAACGCAGAATTTGGTTTGGTTCTGTAATACATACAAATACAAATAAATACATACAATACAAATAAATCTCAAAATAGGGCTGAGTTGTATTCTGGAGCCAGCTGTCTCTGTTAGTGCAAACCAACTTTGAACTTCCAGAGAGACTGTTCCTCTTCCTCCATGCCTTGCATAAACATTTCTTTGGAAGATTGGGAGGCTTCAAAGCTGAGGAGAATTACTGTCAATAACACACTAAGTATACACTAGATTACATGTTAGCAGAAGAGGGTTTTAGCAGTGCCAGTAACTGATTTTGTGGTTTTAAGCAAAGAGAGGGCATTCAAATATGCAGCTCTGAATGCAGAATATTGTGTTGTGCACAAAGGCTGTTGACTGTTGTCCTTTTGCCACTTTTGCAAAGGCATTAAAAAGGACTAAAACAACTGTAAAAACAGGTTTCTAGTAATCTGTATTGATAAATCTCCTGTATTAATTGGATATAATTTTATGAGGATGCAAAGATTTGGAGCATTCATGAAGGCCATCTGTATGTTTCAAATTCTGGGGTTAGCTTGGCTTCTGCCATTTAGCACCATTAGCATTACACAGCCAGAGACTGATATCTGGTGCTGGGTTGTAGACTATCCGAAGGATGAAGAAAATTCAGATTCCAGTGACTCGACCAGACCCTGAGCCAGTGTCTGAAAATGAGGATGACAGCTATGATGAGGAAATCCGGGATCCAAGGAGCAGCCGGGGGGGTCCCAGTGCCAGCAGGAGGCACGAGAAGAGCTGGGTCAGGGATCGCAGCGCCAGCAGGGAGAGGAGCTTGTCACCCAGGTCAGACAGGAGGTCTGTCACTTCCAGCCAGCCTGCTAAACCTACCAAAGTCACCCTGGTGAAATCGAGGAAAAATGAAGGTAACCTGTATAGAAATCTTCAACTTTTGCTGGTTTTTAAAGGCCAGCTGCTCTAGTCAATGTTGTGTGAAGGCTTCGTGGGCTGTGTGCACGGTGCTGTTACCAGTTGGTTTGCCCATTTTACCAGTAGCTAGCTGAAAATTTAAAACCTGCTATTGTATTTCTTGTGGTATTTTTCATGTTCCAAAATCTGAATGTTTAGTTAAACAAATCCCAACTGTGCAGCTGACATCTGGTTGTCAGCAACTGCATACCTACACCTTAAATGAGTCTTCAGTGGCTCTCTTGTTTGAAAGAGGAAAAATTATAGTTAGCATCTAAATTAAGCTGTTGAGCAACAGCTCTGATTATAGGCAGAGTTAGAAAAAAAGACTGATATAATGATAAATCTATAACATAACTCCACTACAGCCCTTTGTGTGCCAAGTTCACTCTCCTCTTCATCTTTCCTATGTAAATGTTGTGTAAAGCAGTGTTGTAAATCTCCAGACACCTCCCTCTTTTTCTCTGCTGTAACTTCATCAGTTTTCCTTTTTCTTTCATTATAAAGAATATGGTCTGCGGCTGGCAAGTCATATATTTGTGAAAGAAATATCACAGGATAGCCTGGCAGCAAGAGATGGCAATATTCAGGAAGGAGATGTTGTACTGAAGGTACAGTATATGGTGGTGGTGTTTGTTCAAAGGCTCATTAACACAACTCCTCTCAGAACTGGCTGTCAATAACGTGATTAGTGTTAGTAGGTGTGTCACTTTTCATTAAATTATTTCAAATATCAAATTTAATATAAATCAACCTCTCTAAGGGAAGGAAAATTAAGCCTTTTTGGTATTGTTCCCTAAGCTTTATTCACATAAATTATGCCCACTGTAAATACATCATAAAGACTATTAGAAATAATATGAGACTTTGGTCCGATGTACTTGGTTATACAGTATAATGTTGTGGAATTGCCTTCAAGTCAATTTTTTTGTTTGGTTCGGTTTTTTAGAAATAAATATACCTAGAGACTATTTTTTTTTGTGCCATCCCTGACAGTGTCCAAGGGAGTGGGTGGGGCTTTAATCAACCTGATGTAGTGGAAGGTGTGGTTGGAACAAGATGGTCTTTGAGGTCCCTTCCTACCGAGGCCATTCTATGATTTTTAATTTATGCTAACAATTTTTATTTCAAGATACTGCTGTGGATTTGTTGGTGCAGAAAAATGTACCGTTCCTTGCTCTGTTGAGTATAGCAGTGCTGGTTCCAAAAGCATAACTAATATTTTAAAAGTTTTGTGTTAGTGGTAGAAGCTCTGGCTTTGAGAGATGAAAATAATTTTCTATATTGTGGTATATTTTGGATGAGCCCAGTAGCCTTTCATTGGTAATTTGGTAAATATTTTTAACTATTTCTAAGTATCATGAGACATAACACCACTATTTTTGCTGGAGATTCACTGGGGATTTTTGAGTAAGTGTATATCTGTTCTTTCCTTGCTCTATTCCAGATAAATGGCACAGTGACGGAAAATATGTCCTTAGCAGATGCCAAAACATTAATAGAAAGGTCAAAAGGCAAATTGAAGATGGTTGTTCAGCGAGATGAACGAGCCACACTGTTGAATGTCCCTGATCTTTCTGACAGTATTCATTCTGCTAATGCTTCAGAAAGAGATGGTGAGTATAAAAATTTGATTTCTAAAGAGAAAAGAATTCTCTCTGTTGACAAGGTGTGAAATACCTAAGTGGGATGAGAGGGTGGGGAGGAGAAGAGATAGGAGTAAGATTGTAATATGGGTAAATTTTTGTTTGAATGCAATTGAAGTCCACACCTTCAAAAATAGTGGAGAAAAAGATACAGTCCCTATTCTTGTGGCTATTCTTTCAGGAATATGAAGTTTATTTTTCTTGTAATAATAAGCATAGATTTAACATCTTCATAAAAATTCTCTGCAAAAGCTTATTCCCATTTGAGCAGGTCACGCCACCATTTGAATGACAATCATTTCATGAGAAAACAACTTTTATTTAACAGACATTTCAGAAATTCAGTCGCTGGCATCAGATCATTCCAACCGATCCCATGACAGGCCCCGCCGCAGTCGTTCACGATCTCCTGACCAGAGGTCAGAGCCTTCAGACCATTCCAGACATTCTCCACAGCAGCCCAGCAACGGCAGGTGATGGCAGCATTGTCTTCTTTTTCAATCAACTATTTTATGTGACTTATAACTTGGAGGCGTGCTTGGATTTATGTGGTGCTACAATTGTGAAGCAGAAGGATAAAGGCAGTAATATGACTTTCTTTGTCTCTAGAGATGCAGATGATAATGATCCAAATTTTTTAGACTTAAGGAGAAGTTGAACCTTTCTTTAGTGTTACACATTTTTTAAACATCATAGAGTGTGTTTGTGTGAATGGCAATGTCAGTTTGATAGCAATGTGTGTTATTGGATAATATATAGTTGTATTTTGGTTTTACAAAGCTGCCAGGAGACTTGAGATGATCTGTAGCACAGTTCCTATTGCATGTCCAGCCTATGTAAACTGGTTGAAATCTTGCTTTGTTTAGGCATAGGGGTTATCTTATGTTTCTGAATACATTTAATTCCTACAAAATAAGGTGTATTGCACAGCAGCTTTAGCTTTTACACTGCAGTTTTTAATATTTGAACTTGGTAATGGAGCATTGATTATAATTCTTCAGTATGTATGTCTAATTTTATATTCATTCAGAGACTAGTAATGTAGTGTGTGGTTTGGAGTTTTTTCTCCTTCAGTGTGAAACTTTAGTCTTGAATAACAAACCTGCCCTGTTTTGAATTTCCAAAATTTGGAATAGACACTTCAATTTATTGAAATAGAGTTTGTGTTGGATTACTAAATATTTGTAAGAGAAGTTTATCTTCTGACTGTTCACATAAGATGGGACAGAAGTTAGAATTGATCTGTGCAAATTCCAGATTCAGAAACTCTATTTGTAGATTTTTAGATGCTGTTCAAAAACTGTGAAAAAACAAATTGCAGCTGGCTGTTTCATAAAACCAAGATATGCCTGATTGCTTATTAATAAAATTTGGATTGCCCAAGGGGAAAATAACACTTACACCTTCAAGGCTTTTAAAGTCTTTTAGGGATTAATAAAACTGCAAGACAGATGATACCTGCATGTACACCTACTTGGGGTTATGGGTTACATTTTTGCTTTTCTTTCCTGTATATTGGTTGGAGGGACCACAATGCATGAAAGCTGCTTTTCAAGTAGGAACCCCATATTAGAGGGAAAAATGTAAAAGCAGGGTCCCAGAGGCAGGGCTTTGATTGGGAAGGTCATGAGATCTGTCATATTTAAAACAGATATTTAAACATATTTGTGCCTTTCTAGTGCAATCTGAAAGGGCTTGTGGAGGGAGGAACAAAAAAATCTTATCAAAACTGTAACTATGACTTAGCCTGGTGTTAGTGCTTTCCTGTCCTATTGCAGTGGTTTAGGTAGATGATCACTTCCTCCCCAAAGAGCAAACTGTTGGAAGAATTAAACCCTTCCCGAGAAGGAACTTTGAAGTTATCTCAGCTCTGAATGCATCCGTTCTATCTTCTTGATGAGCAATTGCTGCTTTGGCATGACTTGGCTTCCTGTGCGACACGGCCCTTTCACGATCAGAACATCTGGGCCCTGAGCCACGTAAAGAAAAGCACGTTGGGAGCAGCTTCTCTTTGTAGTGGTTGTTTGTGCAAGTTTAAATCTCCTGTACCATCAAATTCGTTGTAGCTACTTCTTTTTTAAATTTGGTGAAAAATCTGGAGGAAGAAAAAGGCTTGAGAACAAGCTGAGGAAGAAAATTGGAAAAAGTCATGCAACTAAGCTTAAGGAGGATGTTAAAAACGTATTGAAGATAATGAGTCTTTATTTAGACCCTGTTCTGCCGAGTGTTTGTATGTTAATGAGGAGGGAAATTCCAGGGGAATCCTCTTAGTCCTTTCATACAAGCTTAACTACAGACTGACATTTCTAGATGTGCACTAGAGTACAAAAGTGTGCTAACAGATTTGCTTCAGTGTTGCTTTAGGGTCTGTCAGGGTCTTTAGTGTTGTCCACCTTTTAGTATTCCACACTGGTATGTGCATTAGTCTGCTTGCTATTTTCCTGGATATAGAGTTTCCATAACACTTGCTATTTGAGCATTCTGTCAAAGCATTAAATAGCACTTGAGTTTTCTTGAGTCCAAAGGAATTTCACAGATATCTCTTGAACAGTCTTTTTAAAACTCCAATTCTAAACCATTTTTCTTGCTAATAAAAAGAGCTAATTGGGCTTTGTATAACCTAATAATAGTTGTACTTAAAAAGTTAGAATGAGCAAAAGAGGTTTCTGCACCTAAGTTGGAGAGTACTTGGGGGCAAGTATCACTGATCCTTTCTTAGCTATCTGGTCTTACTGCTGGCACTAAGAAGTTGAGCTAGATAAGCTTTTGGTGTGACCCATCCTAAAAATGGGCATTTAAAGTCTGGTGCTGCCAGACCTGCCAGATTACATCTCTGGACTGCTCTTTGCTAATTGAAAGAACTCCTGCTTGGGAACTGTGTCCTATGCTGACTTCCTCATCTAGGTATCAGAATAGCAAAAACATCCTCTGAAATGTTTAACACTTCAGCCTCAGCAAGAAAGATGTGGTAGCTTGAAGAAAACACTGTAGAGGCCATCCTTATTTGTGGAAGGATGAGGCTGACCTCTGTAATGCAGTTGTCGATTTATATGGTGGCACAAGAGACTGGTTGCTCTGTCCATTTTTTAAAAAAGCTGAAAAATTAGAATGTAAGATAAACAGCCCTATTTTGAATGTCTTTAGGAAGATGCTACTTTGCTCTTATTCTTCTGATGCTAAACAGTTTGAGATGTGCTAAGAAAACATTTGGGAGGAGCCTGCAAGTTAATATTTTCTGTAACTCTTCCTGTACAGACAAATATTGTGTGTTGCAGGCAATCTCTTGCTCTGCAGGAATAGCCACAGTGGATGGCACTAACATGTAGCTGATTGTATTGTGTTATTTAAAAATGTTTCTCTTAAGCACTCTTAAAAAAATGGCAGGGAGAGGAAGTGAGGTAAAGGGGGACCTGACACAGCACAGATGTTCAAGAATAGTGTCACAGTGCACACAGGGAACAACACTCTTGGCTCATGGGAAGTGCAGCTTGTCAGTTTTTAACAAGTTTCCATCACCTAGAACCAGTGGTGGCATCAGGTTGTTTCCTGTATCATCTTGCAATGTGAAATATTCAGAGCTTACTGGAGAATTGAAGCAAAGTCAAGGAAAAAAGTCTATTCCCCTGCTTTTCTGATACTTGCTTTTTGTTCTTTCCTAATTCTGCTTCTGTCAGTGTTTTCCCATTTAAACTTTCATATCTTAGGTAGAGTGGAACTGACCTTTTTCAGGCATTTGAGTTGGCAGGGTGTTTGCCTACACACATGGCAGTAGCCCAGTCTACTTACCTGACTATTTTGTGCTGTGCCCTCAGTGTCTGTATTTTGGTTGCTGTTTTTGAGGGCTTCCACATTTACATTCTCTTGATGTATGCAGGAATAAAAGTAGCATAAAATTACACTGTGTTTGGACTGTGTAAAGAGGAAATGTAAAACTAATTTTGTCTTTGTGTAATAACTGCAGTATTTTTGGCCTTATTTTTAAAGCAAAGCAGGTATTATTATTTTGGAATAACGCTGCTTTAAAATGTTAGGAGATGCTTGGAAACAGGTAGAGAGGGGTCATGGGGAAATTTACTGTAATATCTCGTGAACTAGTGCTCGTTACCCAAAAATCTTTGGGGAGTAGAATTAGTTGTAGCTTACACTACTACAGGACTTTTTTGTTTCTAGGACACTTAGCATGCCTTTAAATAGCTCAATGTCTCTGTCTGTTTTTAAGAAGCCAGGAGCTATTTTCGAAGGAGTGAGCAGTCCAGTCATGTTTTAGTCTGGTGCTGTCTAGCTTATGCAGCTACACTGGAAATCTGGAAAAGGAATAAGAAAACTTTTATCAGTGATGTTTGGGAATGAAGTAAAAGGATAAATGCTTACTTTTCATTTTGTCACACATAGTGGTTTTAGCATCCTTTCAGTCAGCTGTAGAAGCCCCCAAAAGGGATAAAAAAGGCATAAATTAGGATTTTAAAAATTAAACTACTGTGCTTTTTCTTAAAATCACTTACAAAAAGATGTTTATAATGCAAGAATTCTTCTGTCTTCACAGTTTGCTGAGGTGATTGGAGTACTTTTCTGTATTCTGTTTAGCTGCCTTCAGACTCCTAAACTGTTTTAAACCTGATAGAGGAATGCACTGAGAAGTTGTATGTCTTGGCTGATTAGCTAAGCTTTGTTTCTTGTATTTTAAACTTCATATTGCTTTAGGAAAGCACATTCTGCTTTGTGTTTCGATTTTTGCGGTTTCTTATATTCTTTATTGCATGTCTTGGATGAGTAGACTTGCTGGAATCTTTTCTGAAGTCTTATTTCCAACTCTTGAAGTATCATTTCTGATTAGGATCTTAACAGTCTTAACTCTATATGATGGGGTTTGATCCATTTTGCTTTCTGGACAGTGATGCCCATTATTGCCTAGCAGCACCATCTAGCTGTTGGTAGTGAAGAACTTCTTGCTTTTTTCCCTCCAGTACAGACCTCTCCTTTATGACAGCAGATGGTCAGACTCCTGCTGACCTAGCCATTGTTCTCCTTGAGGAAATACCTTTTCCCCCCTTCTTGGCAATGAAGTCTGGTATTACTAAAAGGCTTGTATTTGTGTCTGTCTTATTTCAAATATTCTTTATATCCTTGTTTATTTGTCAACTCCCTGGAAGAAAACTGTTTTTCTAGCTCATTATTAATATTCATCTGTTCCAACCCTATTAAATTATTTACTGTTCATCAGATAGCAGTGTAGTGGTTAACATTTCAACATGCAGCACATGTTCTGTTCAGTTCTGCTGTGGTACAGCTGGTAGATGTATCTCAATACTACAATATACGAATACCTGATCTTTTGAACTCAAGGAGCAGAAACTATGTTCTTTAGAATTTTCCTTGCTTTGATAATTTAAAAACAAGAACTTATTTTAACTTGTCCTAAATTCCTTCATTTTACACTGCAAGTGTGTTTCAGAGATGCATAAGAAGCAGCAAGTTGTCTTTTTATTAAAATGCATGTATGATTTGAGTGTGAGAAGCACTCCTGTCTTGTACTAGCTGTGGATTGAAGGCCTCATCCTCTCTGAGGAGATGAGAAATCAGGACATGTTTGTGTGGGTCTTGGCAGGGCTTTGCAAAGATAAAAGGTAGCACACCAGCAGCACCTGTGTTCCAGGGCAGCAGACTCACAAAGGAGCAGATAAATTAGCTTGGTTACAGCAAAGCCTAAGAATTAACTCCAAAAATCCGTGATTTCTACCAGAGGGGGTGAGAAAAAGACCTTTGTAGTGGGTTCTTCTTTTCTTCCCTTTGCTTTTTAACTCCTTAGGTATCTATCAATCTACAGCACAAGTGTATGACTTGTGTGCTTGAAGCAGAGAGCAGCCTGTGTGACCATGTGCTGCTGCTTTCCTAATGGCCAGATCTAGGGAAGTCCTTTGTTAATGGGAAGTTCAACACTTGGATTTAGAAATAATAAAAGTTATTAATAAAATGATTGTCTAAGAATAAAATCTTCTTGATAGTAATGGTGAATGAAAGGATTTATTGATGAATGAAAGTATTTATTCTTTAGTCTTAGTAGACTGAGCTCATAGAAAGAATTCTGTATGCAGAGTGGAATCTTTTTTTCTAATGTAGTCTTCGAAGCAGAGAAGATGAGAGAATAACTAAACCAGGAGCTGTCTCTACACCTGTAAAGAATGCAGATGATGTTTCTAAAACTGTGGAAGAGGTTACAGTTGAAAGAACTGAAAAACAAACTCCACCACTCCCAGGTAAAAATATTAAAATATCCTAATTATGCATGTTGTTGAGAATGGATGACCAGTAAAGACTTGATGTTCTTGCATATATGAGGAATTATTTTCAAGTCTTAAAACAGATCAAGTCCTAATTATTTTTATTTCAGAATACAGTCTTTGTAACCATAATGCCATTTATATCTTAAGAGTTTTGGTACTGAAAATCTAAGTTGTGGGGTCTGCCCACTATATAGTGGTCACATTTCAGTGTTTAGGGTTGTGATGTTCAGTGTTTAGGGTTGTTGTTAGGTGATGCTTGTAAAGAGTTTTGTACTCATTTCTCAGGCAAGGTTAAAATCCATCATTTCTCTTTGAGCGTTCAGCAGTAAACGTGTTTTTATGGGGTACTATATTTATAACAAGGATGTAGTTAAGCCTGTTTAGAACTACTGTTCCCAAGATACAACTCAAAACACTCCAAAATGCTTTGTTCATGTAGCACTTAACTACAGTCATGGACCAAGAAAGCAGGTTAACAAATGCAGTACAGCTAATAAAACCAGAACAAAATCTCATTCCTTTTTCCCAAAAGGGAAGGATAAGCTAAATGGCAGCAGATAAAAGCCAGATGGTGTAAAAAAGAAAAAACAAAAGATGATACAGGACACTGTTCAGGGCAGGCTGACTTACAGGATTTTTGTTTACAGAATGAGGCAGTTCAGTGAAATTGCAAGTAGAGAAAGAGGAGCTGTGCAGATGGTTTAGAGTGAGCTGTTCTTGAAAGGCTGGGTGCAGTGAGAGAAAGCACATTCAAGCTTGAAAATAATTGAAGACCTAGGGGTTGAGCAGTGACACTTCTGCATATAGTATTCAGTTGATTAGTGAAGAACTGCAGGAATTATGATGTTGATAGACTCTGAAAGATCTTGAAAATAAGAACAGCAGGTTTTCTGATATAGCAGCCATTATTAAAAAGATTGTCATAGGAAGTGACCTTTTACAGCAGAGTTATGAAGAGATGCAAATGAAGTAAGTGTATATTTGCCAAGATAGGAAAAGGATGTGGTGATGAGATTAAAAAGGTGAATACTGTGTTTCTGTAAGATACTGAAGATTAATAATTGGCATAATACAAATCCAGCCAGAATAGGAAACCCTTAAAATGGTTCTTAATCCAAAGTAATGTACTAATAACTGGTCTGAGGAGCTAGCAAGCAAGTAGTAAGTACTGTGGGGATTTTATTGGTCAGTGGGAAAGAAGTGTTCTGTTCTTGTATGAATGGAAGTACGTAGTTTGGGTGGGAGGAGTTGTAGGCCAATACATAATGATAATATTGAAATTAATGTCTGCAGATAAAATTAACTTGCCGTAATACATAGTCTGAGATAAAAAAGTGTAGCAAAGGGCATAATCCTTTAATAGCCTCTCAGAAAGCTCTAGGGAAATGAGGATCTTTCTGTAATGAAAATGTTAGAGAAGTTGTTGGCAGAATCTGTGACAGTTTGCTGCTTAGACTAACGGCAAGGGCACGATGACTGTCACAGTTGATTGTGTCAGAGAAGGGTGGGACGAGAGTATTTGTTCAGCGGGATCATCGGAGGCTTAGCCTTGGAAAGGTCCATTAAAGACATAAAGGAAAATACCGTGTTACTGTATGGCAAGGACCAAAGTCACATTAGAAAAAGCCATTTTTACCCAGTTGTTGCTCAAAATCGCTGATTTCAAACTAGTCTGTTCAGTGATTTGAAAGGAAGATGGCACAGTTGTTGGTAGGATCGGGGTATTAGACAAGTTCAAAGTCAGCCTTGTTTGAAATCAAATTTTTTCCAGTGTGCAAAGATAAGCCTTACATGTAAATTGTTGTAATATGAGCAAGCCTGTATCATAGAATAGCCCCTACTAGTGCTCGTAGCTGAGGGAAGCCTGCAGTGGCAGTTTCCTCACAGGAACTCCAGAGAAGCTCTACAGCAAAGCCATAGTAAATGCATAGCTTTATGAGCCACCAGCTGGTTCTCAAGGCATGTACTAGTGAATTGAGATTTTATGGTATTTTAATTTCAAAAATTAAATTCTTGAGTGAAGAGAAGCAATGGAAAACGAAGACATTAGGTCAGATAAATCAAGGTTAGAAACAAGTGTTGAAAGTGGTCTTGGGAGCATGAGGCCTTCTAGTTCTTGTAGTTTTGCAGTGTTCAGAGTACTGAATGGAGTATAGAGGAAGTTTGGGAATTCTTACTGAAGTAATCATTAGGCCTGTAATCACACTGCTCTGAATGTCATTAGGCTTGTAATCACACTGCTCTGAATGGCATGATGAGTGTGTCTTCTGTTGTAAGTTTTCTAGTATTTCACTTTTAAGTGGAGTCTGAGTGGGGTAGAGGGAGGCTGCTGAAAAAGTCGTTAACTAAGTTTTAACTAAGTTAAACTTCGCATTCTCATCTTTAAATGACTGAGCGGACATTGGAAATCTTTTGGTATTTTAACAGAACCAAAGCCAGTGTATGCACAAGGAGGTCAGCCAGATGTGGATTTACCAGTCAGTCCATCTGATGGTCCTTTACCCAATTCCACCCATGAAGATGGAATGCTTCGGTAATGTATCTCTGAACTCTGTTCAAACCTGCCTGGTCCTTGAGCAAACCAAACTTTTATCCAGGGTGGTGAATAACTTGTGTAAGTGCTCTGATGTCATGTCCAGTGTACTGTCCTGACACTTCTGTTCAGAAATAATAGGGTGAAGATGTGAGATGTATTCCTGAGTCTTGTTGGCACTTACATTGTGTAATACACCGTTTAAAAGTCTATTAATTTCTATGGAAATTAGCACTTAGAATAATGAACAGGTGAAAAGAATTCGCTGGTTTGGGCACTCTCACCCCTCCTTTCCTGTCCCCATCTCTAGACAGAGGAAGGATACTGTAACATGTTCTTTACCTTTCATAATAACTGGAGAGCACTGAATAAAGTTTACTGCAGAAATGTGCGAGGTCCTAACATGGAAATGAGTCTGCTTCAACTAGGATCTCCTTTATGGACATGAGAATAGATTCTAGTTTGGTTTCATCTCAAACTCATCTTGATCTCTTCAGAGCCAAAATAGATCTGTATGCCAGCACAGCTCTTTAAAAGGAAGAACGTTTTTGGAAGAGAGTGTCAGTGTCTCATTTAAACTCTGTGAGTGTAAGACAAACAAACCATTTAAACATGTACATACAGGTGGGTTTTTTTGGAGTGCTGCTATTGAGCATGTTGTGATGCTGCAATTGATAAGCAGTTAATGGTATGTATAGCAAAATATCCACTAATTGACTAATGGGCAGATTGCTTCTTTGCATGTTTCAAATTTACCAGGATATTTTAGGCTATTGCACCTGTAAGTGGAATATTTTCTAAATTTCTAGGCCAAGCATGAAACTGGTAAAATTCAGGAAAGGAGATAGCGTGGGCTTGCGACTCGCAGGTGGCAATGATGTTGGCATATTTGTAGCTGGTGTTCTGGAAGACAGCCCTGCAGCAAAAGAAGGATTAGAAGAAGGGGACCAGATTCTCAGGGTATGTCAAAACCATTAACATTACACGTTTTGTTGTACCAAAGTAGGTTTTCTTTCTGGATTGAATATATTGTCTTTGTAGTTCATACATGTTTTTTTTCTGTATGTATTTGTTAGATGACTTACTAGGAACAAAATCTCTTTTTACTGTACTGTTGCTAGGAAGATTAGTAAGTTTTTTACATCAAATTTTGTAGACTAATTCAGTTGATTAAGTTGTTTGATTTCATTAGTAAGTTGTCAGAGGGCTCTGTGGGCTACTGATGTATATAGGTGCTCCATAATGAGTATAAAATGGACCTACCTATTATCCTGGAAGCTGTGCTTTTATTGAGAAAAAAAGTGAGACTCTTTAGAGGTACAGGAGACATCTTGAGATACATGCACTTGGTGTGTGTATATATGAAATAGAGTAAGAAAAAAAATCATAGCAATAGATCCAGATTTCCTATTGTATAGTTAAATCTCTGTAATAATGTCATATGCTAAATCAAACTGATTACTTCATTGATACCAGGTAAATAATGTAGACTTCACAAATATCATCAGAGAAGAAGCTGTCCTGTTTTTGCTTGATCTTCCTAAAGGCGAAGAAGTAACCATTTTGGCACAGAAGAAAAAAGATGGTAAATATTTGTATATTGGGAATGATGTAGTAGACTGCTTGGAACAGCTTTAAAAACTCTAGTGAACAATAACCAGCTGCTGGCTTGCAGGAAATTTGCACCTTAGACTAAGTCCTTTTGGCTTCAGTATAGGTGGCTACTGCAGATGGACTAGCAACTGATATGGTAACAGTATACATTGTTATATACACCCCCAGCCCCCTAAACAAGCAAAACCCCAAACAAACAAACAAATCATTAAAAATAACCCCTAAGTCAAGTCTTGTCATTCAACCTTGGGGGAAGTAGAAGAGTTAGTTGTAGTTGTGCCATTGAAAATGAGTGCTTACACTGATGTGTGCACATACAAACTTCTTTCCTCATAAAATTAATTCCTTCCAAGGCCAATGAATTAAGTTTGCACTTGAATCAAATTTTTGACTATAAAAGTTGAATTTATGTTAGTGGAGTTTACTATAAATAGTTTTGCTGCTTAAAATAGAGCAGTTGTGAGACATTAAGGCTTCTTGAAGTAATGTTGTCTATTTAGAGCAAGGAGAATTAAGGTGAGGCATTGCTTTGTGTAATTCTTGTGAGTATTATAACATCACTTGATCATATATAACACTTGATATTTCGGGATTTCTCTTTCCTTTTTCAGTTTATCGTCGCATTGTTGAGTCTGATGTAGGGGATTCTTTCTATATCAGAACTCATTTTGAATATGAGAAGGAATCTCCTTATGGACTAAGCTTCAATAAAGGTGAAGTGTTCCGGGTGGTGGACACTCTGTACAATGGCAAACTGGGTTCTTGGCTGGCCATTCGAATTGGGAAGAACCATAAGGAAGTGGAAAGAGGTATCATACCTAACAAAAACAGGTATGATATAATACTTAAATTGCTGATTTAAACAGTTTTAAATTGTATCTGTATAACGAATGATTGGACTTCCCTGCAGGACACGAGTTAAAAGAACTGCTTCAGTCAGAATAAGTGACAGTGTTAAAACAAATGGAAGTAAAATATCTGGTTTGTGAGTTTGGTTTTGACTCTGCACAGTCCACAAATAAACTTTCTTTTCAATATAAGAGACAGGGATACAGTAAGTTTTAGAAATGTGACACCAGGCTCAGTAGTTGTCTTGTACTTCCTAATACAGAAACAACAAAAGCTTGGTTCAGCTGGTGGTAGTGGGTTTTTTTGACAATGTAAGCTTGCTAGTCAAGCATTACTTCAGAAGCTGACTTGTTGGTAACTGGGGTTTGTTGTCACCACAGAGCTGAGCAGCTAGCTAGTGTACAGTACACGCTTCCAAAGACAGCAGGAGGAGATCGAGCAGACTTCTGGAGATTCCGAGGCTTGCGTAGCTCCAAGAGAAATCTCCGGAAAAGCAGAGAAGATCTTTCTGCCCAGCCTGTTCAGACCAAGTTTCCTGCCTATGAAAGAGTTGTTCTTCGGGAAGGTATGGCTTTGCTCTTACTGCTGCACATGGCAGGTTTGTGTCATTTGCTTTGTCAAAGCCAGTGTATTTAAGAGCATCTTGCATTTGATTTAAGCAATTGATGTATCTTGACTTTCCTTTTTCCTTTGATTCTAGCTGGGTTTCTCAGGCCTGTAACCATTTTTGGTCCAATAGCTGATGTTGCACGGGAGAAACTGGCTAGAGAAGAACCAGATATCTTTCAAATTGCAAGTAAGTGTGAGATCAGGTTTTTCTGCAGTTAGGAAATAGTCATCTTTCTTTGGCTAGATTGTTTCTACATTCTTACTTTAGTTAACATATTTAAGAAGACATTGACAATATAAAGGAACAGACTAAATTCTTGCACTACATTGCTCCTGATAAATCTCTGAAGAAATATTAGTTCTATTTACAGCCACCTCAAATTTAATTCTGTATCTTATCCCATTTCTAAGTGTTTTTAAGTGATTTTTAAGTGATCTAAGTGATTTTTAAGGCCGACATGGTGGGTATACTTTCACTTGCTATTTGTAATTGGGAGAAGTGTCTTCAATCTGAATTGACAACTTGAGCTATGAGAAGTTTTCCCTTAATGAGAGAATGTAGAATATGTTGTAAACTTACAATAGATTTTTGCTGTGTACTCTTCCCCAGAAAGTGAACCAAGAGATGCTGGTACTGACCAACGTAGTTCTGGCATTATTCGTCTTCACACTATAAAGCAGATAATTGATCGAGTAAGTCTTCTATTGTCACTGGAGTTTTAACACAACAGGAGTAAAACTGGAATCATGAAGTAAAGTGTTGGGTGTTTTAAATGTAGAATAATAACTTGCTGTGTTTGCTGTAAAAATAACTTTCTCATCTTTGTGTTGGTTAATAAACGCCCCCACACATACCCCTCTCCTTTTTCCTATTAATAACTGCAGCCTAGGTGTAATTTCAGGCTTTGTTCCAGAGGGTGTTGTCCTGTCTCCATTAAGGCTGTTTTAAGCTGTTTCCTCTTTCATTTAAAGCCATGGTGTAGCATTATAGCTAGAAATGGTTACTTTATTTATGGAGCTGTTAGTCTTTCCCCAGCCCAATGTACAAGTTGATCACTTGACATAATTTTTTTGTGAGAGCTAAAGGAAAGGGTTCTCTCATCCCCCTTCTTTAATAGCCTTAAGAATTCTAACATTACCTTATGATATGAGGTTCACATTTTTATTTTCTTACTTAAGAACAAACTGGAAGCCTTTCAGATGCTTAAATAGGAAGGGGAAAGAAGGCTGTTATAGCAGCAAAGTGGGTATACTTCATACTGTGTGATTGATTGCATGGAATGAAAGCTGACCAAGTTTTGCATTCAGAATGATTTTTTTTTTGAAGGAAGATAGAAGTGTGTAAGGAGACTAGGTCTTGTGTTTCAGTCTGTTTTTTTCCTATTCACAGAATACTAATAGGAAACTGTTTTTTTTTATTTTAGTGTCTGCTTACTCTGAGATTTTTTTAAAATAGGGAGTAAGTATTGAAAAACTTAGTTATGCAATCAGTCTTACGGTTCAAAATGTATATGCCTATGTAGGCTGGTATTAGAATTGGTTTGGGCTTTATTATTCTGTTAATTCATATAGGAAAAGGATTTAAATCAATACTTTGAAACAATGAATTTTGTAACGGTAACGCAAAATAATTTTTTGGGGTATGTTAAGAAAATTACATATAGTATATAAATAATTCACTTTCTTGCCTCTGTCCTTTTTGTCACAACAGGACAAACATGCTTTATTAGATGTCACTCCTAATGCAGTGGACCGTCTGAATTATGCCCAGTGGTATCCTATTGTAGTGTTCCTAAATCCTGATTCTAAGCAGGGAGTAAAGACCATGAGAATGAGGTTGTGCCCAGAATCACGAAAAAGTGCCAGAAAGCTCTATGAAAGAGCTCACAAGCTCCGCAAAAACAATCACCATCTCTTCACAAGTAAGTAATTAGATAGACTGGATTAGAATTTCTGAGAGGGAAGGGCAGGCAAGATGACAGAAGCTTCTTCCTCAAGAATTTTCTGCAAATGGACCAAGTCAAGCAGTGATGGACTTGCTTCCCCATTCAGCAACCAGTAGTTAATTGGTGTGTGCATCATTTGCACATGACTGCACAAATGTAAAGCAATCTGAAACATCAAAATGACATTTCTAATAGATCCTGTGGCTTTGCAAGATCATCAGCCAAAATCAAAACTTGAATAAATAGGAAAATGATGTAACTGTATTGTTTTAGTCTGGCTAAACTGAAGCCTCACTTTATTCTAGGCTACTGTTAACTCAGTGTTTCCTGTGGGATAACACGTCCCAAACCACATTCAGGCCTTAAGGTCACTTTGGATACTAATATTTACATTACTATTTAAATCTGATAGTTTTAACCTATCAGTTGCTATTACTTTTATTGCTCATGGTACAGATCCTTCTTGTAGTTCTGCAGAAATCATAAGTCAAATTAATCTACTGTACTTCTAGCTACCATTAACTTGAATTCAATGAATGAAGGATGGTATGGAGCTCTTAAGGAAGCAATTCAGCAACAACAGAACCAGCTAGTGTGGGTTTCAGAAGGAAAGGTAAGAAATAACATTTTGGGGAGGGGAAATGGCAAAACTATTTATGAGAGGTTTTTTTTTGTTGTAACTGGTGTTACAGATAGGGGCAGATGTTTGTGGAATGAAACCTATTTTTCTTCTTTCCTTCTCATTTCAACTATCATTTGAAGATCTACAGCAGTAATGGCTGTGTGAGCTGCTCAAAACTGCTTTGTCACTACATTAGAGCAGTTACTCTGTTAATGAGAGCTGTATAGCTGTCCTTATGCATGTAGCAGCGTAGTAAGGGAGCATTTGCTTATTGGCACTGCTGACTGGAGGATATATTAATGCACATTTTGTGGGGATTGAATGGTTTTTCACTAAAGAACTTCTGGGTATTTTGTTGCATGGGTACTCGGGGCTGGGATTGCTTGATGATGAATAGGCAAGTTTTTCATTAATACAAAAGCAAGTGGCATATTCATGTTCTTTCTGACCTTTCTGAGAACATTTGTGAGAAAACAATGCAAAATCATAAGGTAGTTTTGTGCTTTCCCCACTAAAATTCCAGTTACTTTCTCAAGCTCCATGTTACACTATGCACATTAGATCCATCCTCTTGAAGAACTATTATCAAGTGAAGTGCCAACTACAAGTAAGCAACTGATGAACCAGCTATTGCTACAGGTTTCTTAATTATATCTGAATTAGACTTTAGCTCCTTATATGTACTTGCAAAGTAATGATTCTGATATCATATCACTTTAAGGTGCAGCTCTGTATTTTTACACGCACTTTTTGGACACTTCACTTATCCCCTCCCTTACACTGACACTCATCTGGCCCTTTGAAAATGATTCAAAAAGTTAGTCTGCAGAAAAGGCTTCTAGGTCTAAGCCTAACATATTCAGTGGTGGAAATCTGATTTCTCATCCCCTGTGATATTTGTGATACCGAATTTGATAAAATTTCCAAGTTTAACATAGCAAGAAAAGGGTGTTCTTTCAAAGGTATTTGAATAAAAGTGTACCCTAATGTCGTTTGCCACAGGCAGATGGTGCTACAAGTGATGATCTTGATTTACACGATGACCGCCTTTCTTACCTCTCCGCTCCCGGCAGTGAGTATTCCATGTACAGCACAGACAGCAGACACACGTCTGACTACGAGGACACAGACACAGAAGGGGGTGCTTACACTGATCAAGAACTGGATGAAACTCTGAATGATGAGGTTGGGACTCCTCCCGAATCTGCTATTACACGCTCTTCTGAACCTGTCAGAGAGGATTCTTCTGGAATGCATCATGAAACTCAGACTTACCCTGCTTATGCATCTCAAGCTCAGCCACAGCCAAATCTCAGAATAGACTCTTCAGGATTTAAAACAACTACTTCTCAGCCGGTAAGAAAGCCATTTTGTACGCTGACCACTGTGCGCTTCAGGTTGCAGTTTCTCTTGAACAAGAAATCTCCATTTATATTCTGCTTGTCAGTGTTGTGTGTGCATAAAAGAATCTGTGAGCAGCAACAATGTTACAATGAATTGGAGAATCAGCTTGCCCTACTGTTTTAGTGACTCATTGACAGGAGGGGGATTGAAGTACCATTCCACTTTGATTAAATGTTTTGCTTTTTTAATCCTCAACCTAATGAATTTCTGGAAGTGCTAGTGCATGATACTTTCAGTACATTTCATTCTACATCTAGCTGCATTGGTCAGAGCATCACTTAAATTATTTTAATATAAATCAGAAAGTCATACATTGATGCAATAGCAGTATATTTAAAATATTTTAAACACTTCACAGAAAGCAGAAGCCTCACCTGCAGTCCCTTACCTTTCCCCGTCGCCTGAATCAAACCCTGCAACCTCATCAGCCTCTGCAGTAAATGCTAATGTAAACCTAACTAATGTCAGACTGGAGGAGCCTACTGCTGCTCCTTACAACTCTTACCAACCACAAGCGGGCCCCTTAAGAACAGCGAGTACTGAGGGAGCTCATGTAGTGCTAAGAGACCAAGAGCCATCATCCTTATCGCCGCACATAGACCCAGCAAAGGTACCTGTGCCACGTTGTTGTGCTGATTTCCTGCTCTGCATCAAGCTAGCACATGATCTTTGTTTTGCCCTTATTTGAAGAATTCCTTCTAATTTATTTTTCCTGCAAGAGAATCGTGCGGGTTACAAAAAAAGTTCATCTGAATTGCTAAGCATCATGTAATGTTTTGTGTGCATGGCTTCAAACTCTATCCCTTTCACTTCTTAAAAAGGTGAATTTAAAAAAGAGGGCTGCATTCTGTATTTTGATTTTACTTTACATGTGACTTTCTTAGCTTCTCAACGTTCTCCTGTTAATGAGGCCTCGAGAAAAATCTTGTTTCCCTAAAATGACATTTAAATCATTGCCAAATCGTTGATCATTAAGTTCAGTTTGTTGGGTGACTTTATATATTTCTTCAGCAATGCTGGAACTGTCTTAGTCTGTTGATATAGTTCACTTCCACTCTTTTCACATTCTGAAAAAAAGTGTGTGCCTCCTAAACAAACCCCAAACATGAGGCTATTACCTTTGTCTTTTTCTTTTAATCTACTTAGAACTTTTTTCTTAAAAACATGACTAAAAGGGGTCTCTTGAATCATCAAGTTCAGCTTCCTCTGGTTGCAAACATCTGCATCAAATTATTCTGCTTTCAAACAAAATCAGAGCCAATATTTAAAACTTAGCTTTGTTTAAAATGCTGCCTTTCAAATGCAGCTGCAGTTACTCCTCACTGTAACTGAGAAGTGTGTCTCTCTAACAGGTGTACCGAAAGGATCCGTATATTAATGAAGAAGCATCCAGACAAAGCTACGTCCTAAAACAGCCAGCAATTAATCACCCAGTGCAGAGACAGGAAAGAGACCCAAATCTGATCTATGAATCCCAGGCTCAGTATGCAGAAAAACAACCGAGTAGGGACTATGAACAGTCAACATATAGGTATGACTCCACAAACTATGTAGATCAGTTTTCTCGTGGTTACGACCCTCGCCTACACTATGATGACCGAGTGCCTCCCTATGAGGAGCACTGGACATATTATGAGGAAAAACAGCCCTATAACCAAACAAGAACAGCTTATGAAAACCAGCCTCCTAGGGATCTTGATTCCAGGCAAAATCTAGAAGAGAGCACAGAACGCAGCTATTACCCAGCACAACCTCGTTTTGAGGAGCCCCCTGCAATGAGCTATGATGGCAGGCCTCGCTATGAGCATGCACCCAAAAACTTCAGCTTACCACAAGTGCGATACGAAGATCAACACACGGTTGGATATGACACCCATGGGAGATACAAACCAGAAGCTCAGCCATACCAGTCAGCCATATCTCGGTCTCCTGAACCCAAGCAGTACTTTGATCCACATATAAGGGGCTATGAACAAGGTCCTCCTCAAGCTTACAATACTAAACCTGGACAATATGAGCCTTCTCATAACACTTCAGGTGTTTCTCTTCCTCCTCCCCCTTCATCACAAACCAAACCAGAAGTTTTGCCTTCTAACAGTAAACCACTGCCTACACCACCATCTCTAGCAGAGGAGGAAGAAGATCCAGCCATGAAACCACAGTCTGTGCGAAGCAGGGTTAAGATATTTGAAAGGAGAAGATCACCATCTTTGGAAAAAATGAAGGACACGAGTGATACATCAACTGTAAAGGTAAGTCATTTAAGCTTTTTAACTCCTGCTTTTTTGCTATTGAGACTACATTGCAAAGAGTAAAATATTGTCTCAGAAACAAAGCTTTACTGCTTGTGAAATAGCCTTTTAGCAACCTAAATGTGTTCTGTTTTAAAGCAGAAGCTGAACAGTTTTGTGAAAACACTGTCAGGGATCTTGGTATACTGGAAACTCCTTTACTTCTTTCTCTAGTATTTAATTACTTTTTCTTTCGGGGGAAGGGAAGGTAGTCTTAGTTTTCTTAACCACAATGTGCTTTATCTTTTTGTATGTTAGAATTTAAGAGAACATGCTGTGCTTTTCTTTACAGCCTCCAGAACTAGCACCTAAGCCTGCACTCACAAGTGTGAGTGGTCCAAAACCAACTTCTCAAAGCCAGTATGAGCACGAGAAAACAACTTACAGGTAGATGCGCAACTGATTAAATTTAGTTTTCAGTATGAGATTAGAGTGTTCAGAAACACATCTTAATGCTTCAAATTGGAAACTACAGAGAGCAGTTGGAGTATGTCAGCATGATATGTCTGTCAATAGTAAAGCAAGGCATCAAGTCAGTTCGCATGGGTGTGATTGCTGGGAAGTGGGGGCAAGACATAATGGTTTTTCAGTGTTTTTGGGGAAGAAAAGTATCTCTGTTTTACTTTTTTTCCTATGTTTGAGATAATTAGAAAGCAGAACAAAAAGGAAAAGGTAAGGTAAAAGGGATATTAATATTTTTTCTCCTTATGGTATGTCACAGCTGTGTTATTTCCATGCAGTATAGGTAAAAAGGCAGGGTGTGCTGTTCTAAGAATTGTGCGTTCTTTGCTTTATTACTGGCTAGGTTATAAAATAGAACTGTCATTTGGATACTTAGGCTTGTTCAGCTGGCAAGGCAACCGTGTTACTGTTCTTGGTTAGGGCCCCAGAACCACAGAGACCTCAAGTGAAGCCACCTGAAGACATTGTGCGTTCCAACCACTACGATCCCGAGGAAGACGAGGAGTATTACCGCAAGCAGCTCTCGTACTTCGATCGCAGGAGTTTCGAAAATAAGCCATCGGCACAGGTTCCTGCCAGCCACCACTCTGAGCCCACCAAACCAATACATTCACAGAACCAGCTGAATTTCAGCAACTACTCTAAGTAAGTTTGGGTTGGCTTTTTTTTTTTAATTTGAAAAAGGAGGGAGGCTTATGGGACTAAAACAGAATTCTTGCCTGTGTTCAATGGAATCGGGGACTTGTGCTGAAATGAAATTTTGTATTCATGAAGTCTGTTCCTCTGTTTAGGTCTAGCTTTAGTTTGAAAACACATACCTGTGTAACTTTTTTAATTTTGGTAAATTAATCATTTTTGTAGTTATCGGGACCTTCAACATGTTATTTTTACTTATTAATAGACAATCATACAATTGTTTAGGTTGTAAAAGACCACTAGGATCGAGTCCAGCTGTAAGCCAGCACTGCCAGGGCCACCACTTAAACCAGTCCCTAAGTGCCACATCTATACATCTCTTCACCTCCAGGGATGGTGACTCCACCACTTCCCTGGTCAGCCTGTTGCAATATCTGATAACACTTTCAGTGAAGAAATATTCCTTAATATCCAACCTAACCCCCACCCATCCCTAGCACAATTTGAAGTCACTTCCTCTCCTCTTGTCACTTCTTACCTGGGAGAAGAGCCCAACTCCCACCTGGCTCTACCCTGCTGTCAGGGTGTTGTAGAGAGCAATAATGTCTCCCCTGAGCCTCCTTTTCCCCAGACTAAACAGCCCCAGCTCCCTCAGCCACTCATCATCAGTCTTGTCAGACCCTTCCCCAGCCCTGTTGCCCTTCTCTAGACTCACTTCAGCACCTCAGTGTCTTTCTTGCAGTGAGTGGCCCAGAACTGGGCACAGCACTTGAGGTGTGGCCTCAGCAGTGCCCAGTACAGGGGGACAATCCCTGCCCTGCTCCTGCTGGCCACGCTATGGCTGGTACAGGCCAGGTGCCATTGGCCTTCTTGGCCACCTGGGCACACCTGGCTCCTGTTCAGCTGCTGTTGACCAGCACCCCCAGGTCCTATTCCAGCTTTCCACCCCTCTGCCCCCAGCCTGTGGCACTGCAGGAGTCGCTGTGACCCAAGGGCAGGACCCGGCACTTGGCCTTGTTCAGCCCCACACCGTTGGCCTCTGCACAGTGATCCAGCCTGTCCAGGTCCCTCTGTAGAGCTTTCCTACCCTCCAGCAAATGGCTCCCACTTAATTTGGAGTCACCTGGGAGCTAAGTGAGGGGGTGCTCTAGATCCCTTCATCAAGATTATTGATTGTGTTCTGTTTATGATCATAAACAGGTCATAACACGGTATTTTCTTAGTCTAATACAGTAGTCTTTAGACATCTTTCAGCACAAAGGTTTTGATTTATTTCAGTTCTTGTTCTTGTGCACGTTAGCCGTGTTTGACGTTAGGAAACTGAGCCTTTAGGGAATATTGCTGAGGCCAGAATTTAATCTGTTGATGGAAACATCTGTTTCCTGTATTGTTTTGCTTCCTTGATTTGGAACATTTTGATACAGAAATTGTGTGAAAGCTCATACACAGATTTAGCTCAGGTAAAGAGCTGGCTATTTTGGAGGATGCTTACACAAATATTTGAATACTCTCCACAGTTACCTAAATTTGTTTTGATTCAAACTGTAACAAGATGTCTGTTACTGTGAAAAGCTATCTTGCCTTGCTGCATGCAGCCTGAAAATTGGGCATTTTGGAAGGCTTCAGTTGTGTTCCTGCTTGAAACATGGACTGTTGAGGTCAAACTGAAAATCTGGCAGCCTTAATGTAAATGAGATCTTTACACTGAAATAATAAACTAGCTAGCCGAAGCTTTATAATGTTAAGTGCATGTGTAAGGTGTCTTTCATGTACTTGATACACCATGTTCCAGGGCTTGTCTTAAAGGATTTGAGCTGGGACTTGGGAATCCTGTTCTTCCTTGTTTGATCCTTGTCTGTGATCTTCCGGTGTCTGTCTTTGTGAACTGAGAATATTGGAATATTTCCAAAAGCTTGATAGGTTTTAAAGGTTTCACTTTTTTTTCCCCTAATTAAAGTCTGTACTGTGTATCTGTAATCAGTTCTGATTCTCAGTCAAGGATGCTTCTTATCCTTCCTTTTCACTTGCCCAGTGTCTTCAGGTGGAAAGATGAGAGTTTAGGTATTCTACTCTCTGGGCATGATAGGTCCAGACCTAAGAAAACTCTCTTGATTGGCCTCAGTGCAGTAATTTTGAAAATTCCACTCTCATGTACAAAAACCAGCGTTACCTACAGATGATACGTTTTCAATGGCAAAACGGTCCATGCCTACAGACCAAAATGGAAGTCATGCTTTGGGAGAAGCATTGTGAGCTTTGATCAAGTACTTGTGAGGTTTGTAAAATTCTTCAGGTGAAGAGGATTGTAAGCTTTCATTGTACATTTGTTATTCTGCAGTGTTGTCATGGTGAAAAGCATGAGAGACAGACACAACTACTGAGTTTTTGCTGCAGAACAGCTAATGGATGAGAGAGATTGTTCCATCCTTCTACCTGACACTTCTGTCTGCTGTGACACTTGTATTCCTTGGCTGCTCAGTTGTGGTTTTGTTTTGATTGTGAGTTAGTCTATAACTTCAGGGCTTGTACTTATGGGAAGGTGACCTCTTACTGCCACGGAGGAGTAAGATAATGTTGGTTTTAAGGCTGACAATTTCATGTATTATGGGAGACTAACATGTGTTGTGTTCTTGCTTTGTGAAAGAATGTAACCCTTAACAGGAAGGGACAGACATGGGAAAGAAAATTTACCCAGGGTAGTCCAGTGCAAATAGACAAATACTAAAATATTAATGTAAGTGGAAAGAGATAAACAAGAGCACTGCTCAGTTGGACAGTGCTGCCTCTAGTACACTGCAATGTCCTTGTGTGGAAACACAAACCAACTGCTGTCTTGGGAAAGCATTCATATTTAGGACTCTCCTTTCACCAGCTTCCACGTTTTTCCTGTTACTTGCTTAGTATTAATCTTTTTTCCTAGTGAATTTCTATGATAATTACTATTCTGTGAATAAACTTTTCTAAAAATAAACAAGACTAAATTTGGATTGTACAGGAACTGTTGATTATGCAATCTCTTGCTCCTGAATAATCTGTATAATGTATTCTGGGTACAGAGGACAGATTTTATTTATTCATGAGCAATAGTTACAACTTTCTTAGTGTTAAATATTAATGTGAGACATCAAATTATGTAAAGTTCTTTGCCACTGAGTAAGTATGGTGACAGTACGTATTTTTCCCACTACAAATTTTTGTTACGCTTTTATTTTGTTGGCAATTACTTGCATAGTTTAGGAAATTTATGCTGTTGCTAAAGCTGCTTTGTAGGGGTAATGCCATATCTGCGTGTTACAGTTGTCAGGAACTGTAGAATAAGGGAGAGTTTCTCTTGATGTGAGAAAATAGTAGAACTTGTAAATGGATGTGTTTCAGTAGATCTAGCTGAAGTAATGTGAGGCAAATACCCGCGTGGCTGAGAGGAATGGATTTGTCACTGCTTGGTTCAGTGTAGTTCCCTGCTTCAGCCTGACATGCTGCAGAATGGGGTACCTTAGCAAATCTCTGAGCAGGGTTAACAGTGCTCATGTGAGCAGCTACAGCCTCAGCTGAGGAGGCAGTGAGGGACAGCATCTGGACTCCTGCTGTCTGTTAGCTGGAGTTCAGTGAAGATCAGAGATGCAGTTGCTGTTGTACCCCCAGGCTTGTAACCTGGGGCCCACTGGTTCATTCTCATGCTTCATTGCTGCTTCCTTGCAAATTAAAGTAGCAGTTTTGTCATGAAGATGAAGTGGGAAACATCTTAAAAAACAGCCAATCAATAACTAGGGGAACTTCATTTATACAGGTTGTAAGCCATCACTGTGTTGTGGATCACACTGATTGCATGCAGGTTCTGAGCAGTGTGGATGGGGTTGTGTCTGACCCTTGATCAGGAGCCTATGACAGAGAAATCTGCTTCATACTAAACACAACTCTGTGCTCTCCTCTACTGCTTTCATCAAAGTGTACTACCCTTCCACATTTATTTGTTCCCCAGGAAGCTGGCAAGCAGTCCTGATGAGGTGTGGATTGTGCTGGTATTTTTTTGTGGGCTTTTTCAGGGCTGCCCTCCCCTGGTTACTATCGCCCTCTGGGAAGCAGTGATTTCAGGTGGGCAGTTTTCTGAGAAAGCAGGTACTACCCCCCTGGCATAAAGACAACAGTGAGTGATCATGCAGCAATGGCTTCTGGTTTTGGGTAAATGGCTTTAGATAAAGGAGGAATGGAAGCTGTACAGTAGATCTAAAAAGATCTCTTTTTTGCAATGCTGATTTTAGAGATACATTCATACAAATGCTGTTTAGATCACTGATCATCTCATTCATGTGGTTGTCAAGCAGACTTCCAAAAGTTATCAGCACTTTTCTTAGTTTCATGGCATACTCCTCTGAAGTAGTAAGATGATTAGTGTCTAGAATTGTTGTCTGTTAAATATTTATGAGCATGCAGAACATGAAGGAATGAGGGAAAGCTGTCCTCATGAACAATGTATTTTATTGCTACATATAAGCAAGGTAAGTGTTAAAAATCAAGGGAACTGTCAGCATGCTGATGGCTTTCTGTTTCTTCTGGTATTCATAAACAGTTGTTCTAAGATGTCCTTTTAGATACTGTTGAACTCAATCAGAAGCATTTTATGGTGTGAGCTCTGCTATTGGGTGAGCTGATAGTTGCTGTGCATGTACCGTCAGTACATGATCTGCAGTACAATACAAAACTGTTGTCATCCTATGAATGTTATGCCTGTATAAGTTGTTTCAAATTGGACCATAAGTGAATGATTGTTAGAACATGGGATTTATACTTTGTTCATTTCTTTCATTGTATTGAATAACTTTGTTTATACAGATTGTAACAAATGATTTAGTGTAATCTCATTCTTACTTTCAATATCTGCCAATGCAAGATCTTGACTACCTCCTAATTCACTGACCAAACCTCATTGAATATAATATGTGATCATTGTACATAGGCATATGGTAAAGGTTTTGTCAGAAACCTCTCTGTGAATAGTGTCTTTGTTTCAACAACCTTGTGATATGAAAGCTGCTAGGACTAACATAAAGTGTGAAGAAATAATATGCTCAAGATAGAATGACTGTTTTCTTTCATTCTTCTATTGCTGTTTGCTTTGCCATCACCTAGATTTCTTGGCTCTTACACTAGCTATGACTACTTGAAAAGGAACATCAAGTGGTAAGACTGTTGTTGATGTGAGGATGTTTTCAGGTGTCCTCTCACTGTTACATTTCATCACAGGCATTATGTGCACTTAAAATTTGAAACACGCAATTTCTGAAAGTGCAATAAATATATAGTAGTCCAAAATTACAGGTATTTGTGAAATCAATCAGTTCCTGGTATAAACTTGTGGATAAATATTTCTAGCACCAAAAAAAAAGTTTTGAAAATAAGATTTTAAAGTTGTCTGCACTATGCACATAAAGCCAGTGAAGCTTAAGCTGATTACATTTCTAATTAAGATGGCATTGTTCAAATACTAGGTGTATTTAGAGAAGTTGTACTAGAATCCATTGTCCTGTTGGCTAATTCTGCTTTTCAAAAACAGCTCCCAAAAAGAAGTGGATTTATGTTTTTATTTTGAAGACACATTAAATTAAAGAACACTTTTTCACTGAAATTATTTCAAATGAAGTTGAAAAACTAAGACATCTAGTAGGCAATTATGCAAATACACCTGAAATGTCATCTGCCTTTTGTTTGCCTTGGTTTGTGTTACTAATCTTCTAAAGGTCAATGTTGTCTGAATTTCTTGTGCTTATCAATAAGTGTTTTTATACTTGAGACAGGCTATTCAAGAAAATAATGTTTTAATGTTTATAGGAAGAGATGGAAATCAAGTGATCAGGTGAAGAAAAAAATAGAATGCAGGAGCCATGAGAAAACTAAACAGTCAAATGTTTGTTTTAATTTTATTTCAACAGGGGGAAACCAACTGATAGTGAATCAATGGACAGGCCTGTTGGTGAGAAACGCTATGAGCCAATCCCTCAAGTGACAACTCCTCCTCCTGCGCCTTCAGTCCAGTACACACAGCCACAGTCCATTAACAGTCCTGTCCTGTCTCTCCCAGCACATCACAAGCCTGCCCTTTCTGAAGGTGAGCAGTTGCAAAGCTGACCTGTCTTTGTTGTAGCAGCTATTGCTTGTCAGGTGCTTGTGTGGTTGCTTCAGCGTGTCTGCATTGATAACAATGTTGTTTTCTAAGTGAAACTTGGAATAGTTATTACTGAAAATAGTTTTTTGCTTAGTGGGATTGAATTTTATGATATTATCTTGTGATGCTGTCTGAAACCAGCTAGCTCCCAGGTGTCAGTAGTACCTGTAACTGTCACAGTCATCTCAGCTAAGATGAAGAAAAACTCCCCGTGCTTTGGACCAGAATTCTTTTGACATGAGTGATAGTTATAGGCTTCTAAAAACAGAAGAAAAAGTTGTTTTCACTTTCACACTGAGAGGATTGCCCCGTTCAATTGAATTTTCTGGTTTGTGCAAGTGTGCAGTGGTATTTCAATACTGGTTTTCTGTTTTTTTTTGATCATGATATAAACTAGTCTAACCTTTTTATTCAAAGGTCATACCATTGTCTGCAACATATCTGTTTAATGAAATGTTAGATAAGTTGCCTGAATGTACAAAATAGAATAGGAGGACAGATAATCTAAGAGAGCTAAGCTGAACCTCTATGTATTTTATACAGTAGATTAAGAGTTGACTAAAATGTCTTCTTATGCCATAGTGTATGTGACTAGACATTTCTGGTGGTTACTGACAAGTTCTGGTATTTTTATTTTCATTGCAGTTAATTCTGTGTCTGACCCTCCTCCACCTCAGAATAAGTCAGCAATTTTCAGATCCTCTAGAGAGGACACTGTGCAGTCCACATTTTATCCTCAGAAAAGCTTCCCTGACAAAGGCCCTGTTAATGGAACTGAGCAGATTCAGAAAACAGTCACCCCCTCCTACAACCGTTTCACAACCAAACCTTACACGAGCGCCGCCAGGCCCTTCGAGCGCAAGTTTGAAAGTCCCAAGTTCAACCATAATCTCTTGCCAAATGAAGCTCAGCATAAACCAGAGTTGCCATCAAAATCTTCAAATTCTCCTCAACCCATTTTGAAAGCACACAGCTCATCGCAGCCTCCCGAGTTTGAGAGTGGAATGGATACCTATGCTGTCCAGGTCGACAAGCCTAAATATCAACCAAATAATGTTAATGCTGTGCCTAAAGCCATTCCTGTTAGGTAAGCTGCTACTCCTTTCCATTAGTACATTTATAGATCATCTGTGAAACCTGTGAAAAATAGAGCTGCTTTTCTTATGCTTCCAGTTTCTGTAATTGGTACTATGATTCTAAAATTCTGCCGGAGGGCATTGAAGAGCTTTTGGATAGATACTTAAAGTGTGTTCTCTGTCCCTGTGCCATCTTGCATTCTGTTATTAGAAAGGGGCATGGCTTCTCTTTCCTATTTCTCATACTATAATTACAGATGTTCTGGTAGATAGTAATAATTTGTCCTCTCTATTTATTTCTAGAAGATGGAATTATTTCTAAGAATAGCTGTTGTACCAAATTGTGTTCATTCTCTGTCCTTACAAAGAGACTTCATGGTACACATGTGTAAGGAATACTTTACAAATGCTTGTGAAAAGAGAAAGTAACTTCAGCAGTTTCATATTGGGTCTCTTTACTGTGAGACAAACCAGCAGCTGCTTAAAAGCAGCTCGTGCTTGCCTAATATGCTTTAACTTCTAAGAACTATGTCAAGAGCAACAGGTAGTATTACAGTTGTGCTGACTTACTAAACTCTTTCCACTAACAGTTGCAGAACAGTGTTTTACTGATCTTCTGTTTCAGAATAATAGTACATGAACCAGACTTAAAATTTTGCTGTTTGTCCTATTTGTTTGTTCTGAAGCATCCGAGGAATGTTTTACGCTATAGAATTCTATAGACTGCTAAATTTTGAAATTACTGGTTGTTTGAGTGAAATTCTTTGGGAACTGTTCTGAAATCCGTATGAATGTATATTGAGGTTACAAATTTCTCTTAAGTTATAACTTGGCAACCTGGAAAAAATAATGTAATTTTCTTTTTACAAGCTTTGTTTTCAATATATATATATATATAAATAGAAGGATTCAGTGTGACTTGAATAAGAATTATTAGTTCTTATGGTGTTAAAGTTGGACTGGGGTTTTGGGATGAAAAACTTCCAGATGTTGCATTCAGATTACATTTTTATGAACCTGAAGTGTGTATGTGGGGTAGGCTCTTTCCAGATAATACCAGAAGCAGACACATGAAAACACAAGATTGGAGTGGTCTGAATTCCTGCTTTAACTACTTGCTGAATGTTTTCAGAGTTTGTGAGCTTTGGTGGGTTTTTTGTTTGCTTGTTTGTGTTGGGGGAGGGGGGTGTTTCTTTCATAGTTTTGGGGTTTTATTGGGTGGGGTTGTTTTACCATAGACATTCAGAAAGGAAATATTGATACAATTGCTAGGCTTTCTGTCTTTTCAGCCCTTCAGCACTTGAGGATGAGGAGGAGGAAGACGGACACACTGTTGTGGCCACAGCAAGAGGCGTATTTAACAGCAACGGTGGTGTATTGAGCTCCATAGAGACTGGAGTTAGTATCATTATACCACAGGGAGCCATTCCAGAGGGAATAGAGCAAGAAATATATTTCAAAGTCTGCAGAGACAACAGTATACTTCCACCTTTGGATAAAGAGAAAGGTAACAGATGGCACTGTATGCTGGTCTGTTATTTAATACATTTTTTTTCTAACAAGAACAAAATAGAATATGAAAATGACCTTAATATACTTCAATATATAAAGCATATTTCTGCATGAAGATAGAGTATACATCTTGCAAAATATGTAAGGGAAGCAATATTCTTCTTAATACTGAAAGTTGCAAGATGGAGGCCCTGAGTTATAATTTGAGAATATTTAATTTGTAGCTTTAACTAGTAATTTGAAACTCTCCTGGTACACTAAGAATCTTTGAAATTTTAGATTTCCAGGGATTTATTCTAGACACTCTTAATTGAAATATTTTTTCATCTCACAGTGAAGACCAAAAGAATTACAAAGCCCACGGTTTAAACTAATTTGACTGGTGTTAATTATTTGCACTTCAACACTTCTAAATCCTCAGCTTTTTTTCAGTTTCTCTAAAGAAAACAGCTTAAGTGTTTAAAAAAGTCTTTTACATAAATTAAAATATATTCCTGACTCTCTTATTAATAAGGGTTGAGTAGTGTATCAGTTGAACAAGTTTTTCATAGTAAGTCTATCTTTCATATCACTAGTCCAGTGTACATGCATTTTTCTGACCTGTCAGATTCCAAATTTCAAGTCGATAAACTCAAGGTATTGCTTTAACTGCAAATTTGTGAAACTATAACTTGCAATCTGCAGTTACTTTAAATCTTTATAAACTAAACATAGGATGTTCCTCAACTGAATAATGTGATGTTAACATTTGGAGCTTTTTACTGAAAACAGAGCTGTATCTTTGTATGCTTTGAGTGCTGGCATGAGGGCCATGGGCTCTTGGGCTGCTGAAGGCTTTATTCAGCCCAGTGTGCCATAAATCCATAGAAGCAGAACATGGCAGCTGTAGCACAGAAAAGACCCTGAACAAGCCTGGTTACAGGTTTAGGAGTTTGGTTCTTTTGATGCACCTGCTTAGAAATTTGTGGCAAAAGAAATGCCCAATGTGATTTAATCATCACAGTTTATCCTTTTTCATTTTGAAATCATAGTGTGTTCTACTGAACAGTCAGTTGAGTGAGTGACGCAATATTCTGAAGGGCTTTTCTTTCCTGTCAGGCTAAAATGTTCACAGTTGCTGAGTAGCTCTGCAATGTAATCACGTAGTACTTTGAATGTATTTCAAGAAGAGTAAACACCAAGTTTTTCTTTCTCTTACCTGCAGGTGAAACACTTCTTAGCCCCTTGGTAATGTGTGGGCCTCATGGACTAAAATTCCTGAAGCCAGTGGAGCTGCGCCTGCCACACTGTGCGTCTATGACCCCTGATGGTTGGTCTTTTGCTCTAAAATCCTCCGACTCCTCGTCGGGTATGCTGTCCTCCCTCTGTCCTTTTGGGGCTTTTGGGTGCTATCGTATAATTTAAGTTATTTTGGCTAAAGGTGATGCTGTGTAATATAAAATCTCAATCATTGTATTTGTGTCAAACTCTCCCATTTCACTTTCATTACAAATGTCTTTCTTACATTTACTCATGGTGCAAATTCATAGCTGGAACCATGATAGCAGAAAAAGAGTAATATCTCTAGTCTATTAAATATTACCGTATTTTTCTATTCTGTCTTCTTTCTTGAGGACTGCTACAGCTGAATACACTTGAAATGATAGTCGCACTAAAAGTGAGAGGAAATGAATATGTACCTCTGATTGGCCTTTGTAACATAACTGGTGTTTGTCTGTTGCTTAATTAACCATATAGGACTCTGGCAAATCTTAACAATCTGCATGCTCATAAACCATGATTTAACGCTTGTTAACTGTTTCCATGTGTGCAAGTTGATGCTAACAATTGGGTCATTTAAGAAAACTATAGTGTTCAGTAAAAGCATTTACAATTTATTCTAATGTAGCTGGTTTTTCCAAAAGACTTTTCTTGCTTGCTCCTACCTATTTCTCCTCTACTGCCTTTATCCAGAAGTCTCTGGTTGATAGTAAAAGTTGCAACTAGGTTGCAATTTTATTTACCTGTTCATTTTTACCTCACTGTGACTTTCTGGGATGAGGGAGAGAATGTATTGGCTGAAATTGTCAGTGAGGAGCCTAATTGGGAATTCTGGGCAAGTTTCAAGCAATTTCATGAAACGGCTGTGAGGTTACAGAGATTTAAAAAGGAATGTTTGCACATCTGGGAAAAAAAGTCTTAAGGTTTTATTCAGCTACTTTCAACATTTATGGTGGAAAGTCCAAGCCATTAATGTGCACATGTGACCTGAGTACTGAGTGAACAATGTACTTATGTATACAGCATTTAAGCCACCATGTATGCATATCTTCTGTCACTAATGTATCTATCACTGTCAACACCAAAGCACTGATGCTTTGAAAGATTAAAGCATCAATCCCCTTCATGGGGAATCAATAACCTAGAGGTATTAATGGCAATAATTTTTAGTTGTTTTTTATAAGCTATTATATGCATGTGTTGCATGCATCTATTTAACAATGTGTGTATACATGGCAGTGTTAAAACACGGGCTCATAAACTGTAGGGTCCCAAAAGATATGAAACTATGTACAAAAACAACACAGCACTTCCTTTGTAACTAATAGCACCTGTTCATGAACTTACTTGAAGTGAAGGGAGAGGACTCAAATGATCTAAACAATAACTGAAATTACTGAGACATTTTCCTCCCTTTGCAGAGTGGGATGTGTGTGTGTGTGCATGTGTGGGTGAAAGCAAGAGCGTGTATATTAAAACCCTAACACTTTCTGTACTGTAAATATAACACCACATTCTGTTAATCTGAAATGGGATGTATATCATAACATTGCTCTTTTGAGACAAACTTAAAAATTAGGCAATTCTGTCTTATGATATGTAAGTAGACCATACTGTGTCTTAAATAAATAATTGTTTTCTCTCTTTCTAAATTAGTTGGTTATGGGACTCTGATTCTTGGGGTGGCTTTATTATAACAGTTTATACAATTCTGGGGGTTTTCTCTCTTCAGTCGTCTGCTCTACCTCATCTTTTCTCAATGTATCCATGTTCTGTCCTAAAAGTGACATTCATTTGCACTTACTAACATCCTTTCTGCCACATTTAAGCCTCATACATTGGTATTTTACTGTTAAACCCCTTGAAAAGCTTAACTGGTTCTGGTATTAAAGGTGACCAGGGAAAAAAAGTTGCCTCTTACGGCCACACTTATTAGAACATAAAAATCACTGAGTGATCTCTCAATTTTCCTTTTCAAAGCAGTTGTATGTAAATGTGGGAAAAACATCCTCAATAGCTGTATCCTTACTATGTATTTAGGAGGAAAGGTTGGAAAAAAGTCTGCCTGTCTCATGTGCAGGACTAGGACCCGACCATCTTACAGTCCTGTTCTGCTCTTTTAATATATTGTGATCACATGAGTTTTGAATGGAATTTCCTGAATCTATAAAAGGCAAAAAAAAAATCTTCAGCATTATAATGGTTTTTGACTGAAATAAGCAATCTCAGCTGGTTGCAGTAAATTTGTTTGTGTTCTGTACACTGGCCACTTCTATTCTTTGTCACTACGTTAGATGTTGCCATCACTCAGTGCATTGTGTACTTCATTTTGTTTTCATGAGTTCTTCGAGAAAATTACATGGAATTTGTATCATTCTCACTATACAGAGGTCTCAGGTGTGTGACTGGGTTCTTCAGCTTGTTGCACATTTCTCAAGGCAGATTTATTTGGCCAAGCTATTTAATGTCATTTATCTGAAAGGCTTAAGAGAATTTCAGTGTGTTTTTTGCTTTCTGCCGTAGTGAAATTATGACACTTCTCATATAGTGGCAGCACTTAGTGATGATTTTAGGTGGGTAAATGAAGAATGCTGTCTCCTCTTAAGAGACAATTGACTGTGCAGATGGAATGTAACCTTTGGTCTGGTGAGATGGCAGCTGATGATGTTCTGTTGTAACAAATTGTTACCCAGAACCTTTGACTATGAGTAGATAAGATCTGTTGTAAAGATTTTTATGTACCAATTAACTGAAATCCCTGTTAGAACATCACTATTTCAGGCTTTTAAACAAGTGTACTGGATGTAGCTGCAAAACTACTACAATCCTGTCTACAATCATTTTCATCATAGAAATAAAACTACCAATGTGTCATAGTGCTTAGTTACAACATGGCTTCTGATTTGCCTCATCTGTATTCAGAACTGTTCCAAGACACTTCAGATGCATCCTACCCACATTAGCTTTTAAAATGTCTTTTTCTTTTCCACTGGCAATTTAGGAAAGAGCCAGTGAACACCTGATTCGCTGTTAACAATTCTCAAATGGAAAGCACTATGTTGGTGCTGTAGAGTAGAATGAGTTGTATTTAACAGTTCCTGAGTGCCACAGCATCTGTTTTGAATGACTGATCTATCCTATGTTATATGAAAACGAAGGGATATTTTTTTATTAATAGTATGCAAACTGTAGCGTTTTTTAAACCAACAAACAAAACAGCAACAAAGGAAAAAAAAACAAGCCAAGAGGTGTTGCTTCAGAACTTAAAAGCTCCTGTCCAAAAGCTTGGTTGTTTCAAGATGTACACTGTGTGACAGCAGATACTAAACACCAGCATTGTGTTTTCCTCCCACAGGTGACCCCAAAACCTGGCAGAACAAGTCTCTTCCCGGGGATCCAAACTATCTTGTTGGAGCAAACTGTGTCTCAGTCCTAATTGACCACTTCTAAATATTAAGTTAGCTGACTGAGTAAATAATGTGAAACTGAGATGGACCTTACATATAAACTGAACCACTCTATCAAGTATTAACTGTTCTATAAGTGATAATGGATCTTAGTGTTTAAGCATCTTGCTTTAACTAACAATGATTTAGCAAGTACACTCTTTGAACCATGGTCACAATACATGCCACAAGCAGGGAGTGTACAGTGGGAACAAGGTGGGGGTTTTGCAGGTTCTGTATGCTTTGATTTGGTTGTTCTTGTGTGTTCTTTTTTTTTTTGTTTTCTTTTTTTTTTCTGTTAAAGGACACTACTAGTATTTTGTTGTTATCTGAAAGTACCAATGAAATTATACACAGAGGAACTAAATTTGGTTCATACTGCAGTGTCGAAAACACAGATTTTGGCCTGCGTTTTTGCGACTGTGTGTTTTTAACTCACAAGACTACATTTTGGTCTCTGGTTTTTAACTGACTCTTGGTGTACATGTCCAATGAAATGGCAGTCAACTTGGGGTAGCACAGTTTAGATGTTTTCCTCTGCTGAGAGGTAATGCAAACACATCTTCTTACTGTATATGGAAACATTGTCCTGAGAACGAGGGAGGGGGCAAAGCATGTGGGATGACTATGGTTCAGTTGCCTCTGTGGATTTGTAAATTAACCACATTATTACAGACCTATTAACCAGCAGGGATGCCTTACCCTCATGTTTTTAATAGTCTTAGCTCTCATAGTTCTGTATTAAGTTTGTATGGCTTTTGTGCTTACTTAGATAATATATCATGAGAGACTGGGGAGGGGGGGAACAACAACAAAAAATTGTGAGTTTGGTTTAGAGAATGAGTATTGTTTGTGTTCATCAGCCAGAAGAGAACCAGAAGAAAATGATGGTATGTTTTCTGCTATGCATTTGAAAATTTATAGATGTTATAGACCGCTTGTATATAATGCGTGCATACCACTTTTGTTTTTGGTTTGTAAATTAACTTTTATAAGCTTTACCTTTTTATATATATAAATATATATAAAAACAAACAAAGTTTCTTAAGGATATCTTTGTATTCTCATACCTTTTGAGCCTTGAACTTTGACATCTGCAGCAATAAAGCAGCATTTCTACAATATACGAACGAGGACATTTTTTAAAAATGCACAAAGTTGTTACCTTTTAAAGTGCTGCATTTAAAGAATATAACTCGGAATTCTCTACTTTGATTAAATTCTTGAAAAGTATCCCTACTGTAATTTGTCATAAGGATGCTGTACTATGTGCCCTGAAATGTATTTTTTTACTAATAGACAATTTATTACGGCACAATGGCACTACTACTGTTTAGATAATATACCACTGCATTCTGTTAATGAGTTATTAGCTATTCAGGTGTGGCTGATTTTTTTTTCTCTGCAGTTATTAAAATTACACGTTTCTAAATATACAGAATAAAACTGTTTTTAAAATAATAAAGATGATTGTAGTACCTTATTGTTTCTGAAATGCATTTATGTGTACATAACATGATTTTATTTTTGCTATGTCAGGAGAGAGCTGGATTTTGCCATATGTTAATATGTGTAGTAGAACTCTTTTGTGGAGTCAGTTGGAGTTGTCTACAACAGGGCTTCTGAAATTATGAACTCCAGTGTGGATCCATTGGAATTACTCAGTACAAGTAGGAGTGCTAGACTTAGCTCTTGAATCATTATGTTGGTTCTATTCTTCAAAAACTTAGGTAGTATTTTATTATTTTATTAGTATACCCCATGTAGAGTTACACGTAGTATAGCTGCACAACTTAGAAAATATTCCTACAGAATCCCATTATTTGTTTGCAGTGTTCCATGGCTAACTAGCATTATTCTATCAGGGAAAATAAAATCTAGAAGATATTTTTTTAAAATGCTGGGAAACAGTGCATAACCCTGATGTTTCCTTTCTGTACCTCTGCTTACAAGTAAGTTTTGTTTCTTGGCATGGCTTCCCTGAGAAGATGCATTCACTGTGATTACTGCTCCTCCTCCTGGCTTCTCTCACTCACTAGCAGAGCATGAGACACTGAAATGTCCTTGACCTAGGGTAAGCACTACTTGACAAAACTAAAACATCAGTGTTATCAACAGTAATGTAATGAAGTTCAAAGCACAGCACAGTACCACCTGCTCAGAAGAAAATTAGGTCTATCCCAGCCAAAACCAGGAGCAAGTAAACCACTACAAAAGGAGTCAGTCAGTCAGACTGGAGGCACCCTGGAATTACACTGCATGGACTGTTGGCAGTGCTGGTATTTGTGTCTTGGACATGCTGTAAGGTGTAACTGTCAATCCTGTGTTGGTTTCACTGTAGTGATCCAGATAGCATCTTTCTGCTCTTCTGTTTTTTAAAGAAAAAGAATGACTGCTTTAGCTCTGTTGTCATTTCATGAATGAAATGAGAAAGCTCATGCTGTTCCAAAATGTGGCCATTCTCTACTGCATAGCAGCCTGTTGAAGAAATTCTTTTGCTGTCTGCCTGAAGGAATGTTTGTCAAAGTGTCTGATTTAAGCCACATGCATGTCTTCTTTCTTGTTAAATTCCAGTGGTTTTGGGTTAAAACATGGCCATTGAGAATAACTAGGCTATAATAATACATTTTCTTATTTTAAAATACTAGTGGTTTTGAAGTCTTTATCCTTGCAAGAGGTTGCATTCCTTAAATATTTTATATAGGCTAGGCTCTTCAGGAGGTAAGTTCACCTGCAGTATTTTAATTTAATATTGTTTCTATTTGCTGTTTGCTATTTAATGTGAAATTCAAAAACTGCATCTCTCAATTCTTCCTATTTGTCTCAGTGATGTACTGGACAGCTTTGGCCCTGCAAATTGTACAGAACTGTTAAAAATGTAAATCTCAAGTCTTGTATTCATTTTTAGCAAATGTCTTCAGTGTTGGAAACAGACAGTGGATACAGAATTACTGTTTATCTCTGATTCAGGTTCTTGGTAAAAATCTTGATTAGTTTTATTTTTTCAAGAAAAGTAGTAATAAGTGATACATACACAAACAGTTATGATTGTAACAGTAATCTGTTCCTGCCAGCCTGGGTTAGGTGAAGCAAATCAGCAATGTTTAGGGTCTGGTTGAGAATTCTCTGCTCTAATGTGGCCTGGACCAGGTGACAGAAATCAAAGCCATACAGGTTTGGAGAACAGATGTTGTTACACATGTCTGAAAAAGATGTTCTTAGTATCTAAGTTACTTGAGGAAAGCATTTGTAGAAGCCTTGCTAAGCGAAGTGGTGGTCTGGCTGTGTAGGAGTTCTCTGGCTACTGGCTCCATCCGTTGGCAAGATCAAATGATTGGGTAAAAATATTTTCCATTATATGCAAGTGAACTGTGCATTATGATCTGGTGAGCAAGCATCTGAGAATAAATACACTTAATATTACCTTGTCTGCAGTATTCTGCAGCACTTGTCCATTTATACAAAAGTTGCTGAGCACAGTAGGTAGGCTGTGAAAATTAGTCTGTTAAGGTAAGTGCAGCTTTAAAACATGTTGGTGAAGGTATTAGTTTCTAAATTATATTAAAATAGGCAGTATTTTCTAATAAAAGATATTACATACTTCCCCTTCAGTTTTGGGGGCTTAGAATGTGGGGAAAGATTGAAGTAAGAAACAGGCTGTAGAATTTAAGGAAAATGAGGTTTGGTATTTAGTCTGGTAGGTTTTTTATATCTTGGCATTAGGTTACTAATGGTGATACAAAGTCTACATACATTTGAAAACCTTGCCAAAGATGTAGATAATTTTAAGGTAATCTTGCCAGAGTGAAATCTGGCACTAAAAATTACTCTTTGCAGAAAGATGGGAAGAAACTTCTATGCTAAAAGGATCATTCATAATACAGAGCCTGTAACTGAAAGTGGCTGCAGTGATTTCCTTCCTAATTATACTTAGCTTCTGTCCTTCCTGAATTAATGACCAAGTATTTCACATTGCAAAACAAAAAGGTAAGGTAGAATTAACTACATTGGTGATACAGAAATTTACATATTTGCTCACTGAAGTAGCATGTTGGTAAATAGTACATCAGGGAAGTCAGCTTAGTGCTCAGGAAACAGTTGCCATAAAATTAAGGTTAACAGTTCTGTTAACTGTTCTTAGCTTGTCTTGGTTAAAATCTGTGAAAAGGCACAAGATGTATGCAGATGCAAACCTTACTGTGTGGTAGATAATGATACGAAATGAGTGACGTAAAAGATAACCTGCTGCCCCTGTAGAACAGCCAGAGCCTGTAGCAGAAGGGAGAGCTGCAGCCCTTTTCCCTGAGCAGCACTGGTAGTCCCAATGGTGCTGCCAGTATCAGCACCACTTTCTTTATTTCTACCAGCAACACACTGGAGTTTTTAATAGCACTTGACATGTCTGCTGAGAATGCAGGAATGATGAGAGTGGGCTTCTGTGTCTTTCAGATGTATTTCTTATACAGACTTCCATTTTTTCTTAATAATTGACATCTTCATGGTTGTATGCAATTTTGGAAATGTAATTCAGACATAAGCTATTGCAGTAATATCTGTGCAGCTGTGTCAGTCTCACTGAAATAAGAAAGCTTAGTCATCTGGTCCCCTAGTCCACAACCTTAGGTGGCACTTTGCTGGCATAGACGTCTGTGGGGTTTGTTTGGTTTCAAGACACTGGAGACTGGTTTTTTCGTTTGGTGGCATATAAATGTAATTCCCATAAATGTAACTTCCATTATTTAATGGGTGTAAATGGGATGGAGTTGTGTTCTGTGATAGTAACAGCTGCCCAGTTTTAAACCGTGCCAGACAGTGGAGAGAGCAGTTTTTCATAAAATGCTGGAAACTGTCTCAAAACAGAGTTTCCTGAGAGCCCATAAAGCTGCTCCTGGCTGGAGTGTTCTGTTTAACAACACCCCCAACCCCACAAAACCTGCCATCACAAGCAAAGCTCCCTGATGATGTGTTTTCTGGTGAATTTGTGTAAAAATGTCTAGTCCCCAGTGAAGGTGAAGGAGGCTGGCATTGCTCTGGGAGCAAGGAGCTCAGAAATTGCCTTTCTGCAGTGTGAGAGTAGGTGATGAGCAAGCACAGAGGTCTGTACACAAAGGTACTGCATTTTCTTTAAGCTAATAGCAAGCACTGTTCTGACATACCCATAACTTTTGAGATGTTTTCTGTTTTTCCTTTCTTTTGATGGGGTAGTTTAGAAGTTTGCCGATGACCTGGCTACTCTGGTCTGTGTGCAGTAGCTTTCTAAAATGTAGCAAGGCAGTGAGCTGTGAGGGCAGCATGCTTTGTACTGCCCTCTGTGTGTGGATTTCAAAGTACTTCACAATTCTGAAGGAATTAAGTGCCACACTTCATTTCCAGATGTGACTCTTGGTTTTTTTTAATATCAAAAATACCAAGCAACTAGCTCAGGCTTTCTAGTAATGAAGCCATCTATAGAGAATACACCATGCAAAATCTTATGCAGAAATGCCTGCATGGGGTTCAGGCCAAAATGTGACAGAAATGGAAATGGCAGAGTGCAGGTTCTTGTTGTGTGCAGTGGTTCTTGAATTCAGTGCTATTTTAAGAGAAGTAGTTACTGTTTTATCATAGGGCAGCTACTTTTACAGTGGTGGAAGCTGTCAGTAATGACCACTCTGAAAACCCCTCAAGGGAACAGAAAATCTATCTGAATATAAATAAGTGAAGTTTACTGGAATTAACCTGCAGGTGTAAAAACTAGAAAACTATTCTACCCATCCAGTGTATCCTTTAAGTCTGTTCTTATGTTTTTACACATACATACCATGTATGCCACTACTGTTAAGTCTGAGCTCTGCTGGTAACAATGAGGTGTGTTTGTGTATCAAAGTCTTGCTCACCTCCCATGAGATCCATTGGACAGACTGAGCTGGTCAGGATGCATATCTGCCACAGAAGTTTGTAAGCTTAGATCTTTTACTGGATTTTCATAAAAATTAGGAATAGTTTTACCATCTGGGCTTGAGGATCATTTATCACATTATAATAATAATGTGTATGTAATTGGACTACTCTTGGTAAACAAGAAAAACAAAGGTAATCGCCTGTTTGTGAGCAAAAAAGCACCTCTTCAAATAAGTTTGCTTTTTCTTACCATGAAAGAGAGAATATACAATTAAAAATACTTCCATTAAAAAGGAGTCATTCAGATCAGCAATTTGTGTTAGATTGCCTTTGTGCAGGCTTCTGCACAGCAAGAACTCCAGCAGAACTCCTGTGCAGTATATATGTAACACAGATTGATTAATACAAAATCATACTTAACTTCTGACAGCCTCTTACCAATGCTTTTGATTTATCAGGCTTAATCCTGGCAAGTGCTACTGTTTGTTTTTTTTTTCTGCAGACTGAAGAGCTGCAGCAGCCTTTGAGCTCACATGTGAGTGAAAGTAACAGCCACTGGGGGGGAGTCTTACCTTAGAAACAGCAAAGGCTGTAGAGCAGGGGAGATGTTGGGTAAGGAGATGTTTGGTTTATATTGTGTGCCAAAAGATGCTGATTAAATGTGGTCCTTCCTTTTTTATTCATCTGCCAGGTGTTTTCACATAAGAGGGTACCAGTGTCATATATTCAGATTTACTAATGAAGACATCGTTGTATAATTGGCCTTTTCAAATTTATATGGCCACTGTTAGAATGCTGCAGTCCTGGCCCAATTTGCCTTCTCTAGGCCTCGGGAATGGTAGAGGTTTGGTGTCAAGCACTGACTGTCCAAGCTTGGGAGTTGGCTGCGTGCAGCTGTGCCCAGCTGTGTGCCAGCTGTGCTGGTGCTGTGTCCCCATGTGTGCACAGCCCTGCAGAGTGCCCAGAGCTGCTGGCTGCAGCAGCTGTGCCTGCACACACACGGCCACGCTCCAGAGCACTCAGATCCACGAGTAGCTTCTGTTTTATAAGGAAAATGACATTAATACAGACCCTCACATGTCTCTGCTGTCACTTAAAACCAGTGTCAGAGCTCGTAAACAAGAGGCTGTTCTTACAGAGGTAGCCAAGGGGAAGATGTTCCTAGCATCAGTTCAGCTGTCAGCCTGCCCTGTGTGGCAGCAGGGAGCCCAGAGCTGCTCATTCAGCTCAAGGTTGTCCCTGTTCTCTTCAGTGGAAAGGACACTTGCACTGGCAGGAATGGTCCTTTAGCATGTTCCTTCTGCAAAGGGGGCTGGCTTAATTTATTTGAGACTTGCTGCCTCTTTCAGAAAGCAGTGGTTGCTTGAAGGCTGCTTTTGTAGTTATAAAACAGATGTTCTCATTTGGTCAACTATGAAAGCAAAGGAAGAGACAGAGCAACAAGAATCTAAAACTCGCTGTGGCAAGTTGCATTTGTGCCATCTCACTTTGCTCCAGCAGAGTATTTTTTGCCTTTGTCATTTTTCCAGGACTGTGGGTTTTCTTTATGGACTAATAAACTGACAGGGGATATGCCTGAAGGATGTTCTGATGTAATATACTCAGCAAGAGATTATGAACTTTTATAGACTTCTTTAGTCTGCAGTTAATTCATTTTTCATGTTCTCTTTGCATAAACTGTTATCTCTTTCAAACCGAATTGTAAACAAGCCTTAGGAAAAAATTCAGTAGTGCAGAGTAATTTCCGAAAGAACAGTCTGTAAACTGTACTGCTAGAGTTTTTTTTACTATCTCAAAATGTTTTTTTCATAACAGTATGCTATCTCTACAACAGCCTGAATGGTGTAATGTGGATCAAATTCTAAAATAAAGGTATTTTCTGGGGCTTTTTTCCAAACCGTTTTTCTTCAGGAGCAGGAGATGACCTTTCTGCCTTGGGAATATGTAACTAAAGTCGTGTTTAGACTGTTGGGTAATTATTTATGTATATGGAGTTAGGAAAATGAAATTGTTAAAGGCCTTCTCAGCATTTGAGACTTTAGCTTTAAATGGATGATTCATTATTAAGCCCTTTTTAACTCCTTGTTTTCTTAATTGTCTTAAGACAATAGTTATTTGGAATATAGGTGACTTTTCTATTAAAAAAATAGAAGTTAAATGCCAAATATTGTATCAATACCTTCATGTGGCTTCATAGGCTTTGGAAAAATCTACATGAAATTTAAATTAAAATAGTAGTAATATCCTTTTTTTAAAAGAAATATTTTAATCCAAGAAGAGAAAAGCTTTACTTATTTCTAGTTTTCTGTCAAAATGTACTAATTTGGGGTGATGAGATGAGATATTTCTTGCAGCAATCACAGCTGAGTAAGAAATCTCTTTCTGTTAGGCAAAAAGTGATGTTCCAAAAATGTTTCTGCTCTTGACTAGAATGAACAGATATTTTAAGTGTTTAGTGAGGCAATGAAATCCAGGGATCCATCTGTGCATCATTTTATTCTTAGCGAATGGTAAGTTCTAAAAATATTTGGAAAAGGATGCTGGGGTTCTGGTGCAGTTATGTAAGGATAAATATAACTATGAAGAATAGTATTTGCTTATGGTGTGTGCAGAATTCCAGAACGTTATGTCCCTGTGTTTATGGGCTAAGTAGTTTTATTGGGATGTTTATTTTGCATTAAGAACAGCCATATTGTGACCAGTGAGTAAATAGACCCCCAAAAAGATGTCTTAAGTAATTTCTTTCATTTTGTATGTCTTAATAAATAATGAACATATATACAAGTTCGCTCTGGTAAGATGTTTAATTTGTGGACAAATTTTCTTATGTGAATTGCTTGACATGAATTAAAGGTAATTAAGTAGAAGAAAGCACTACTTCCACAACAGAATTACCTTCAAAATCTCCAGAATAGTCCAGTTCTTCCATGTAGTAGCTGCTCAGGGTTTACTTCTTCAGTGTCAGTTCAAATATACTTCAAGGAGTCTCCTCAATATATTTGGGAAAGAAAAAGTATATTGAAAAGCATATTGAAAGTATATTGAAAAGAGGTGGATCAAAAGTGTATCTTGTACCGTCACAACTCTTGTGAAGCAGTAGTGCTGCTCAGCTGCAGTGGAGCTGATGGAGTTAAGTGCAGAAGTGAAATTTAGGATAATTTTCAATCCCAGTAATAGGAGTTGCAATATATACCTTTATTCTACGTCTAAATTTTTTTTTTAGTGCACTTTGTTTGTGATTCTAATGTAGAAATGATGTTTTTCTCAGCACTAACAGAAGGGAAATTGCTGTGCTAAGAAAAAGTTTCACTGGGAGCATGTGGCCTCATGAAATGCCTTGTGCCTCTTCACTGTTTGGTGCTGTGCTGTGGCATATGGAAACCTCCCTGCTCTGCTGTGTGTTGCCATCAGAGCACCTTCTGAAGGTCTTGGCAGCAAAGGCTCGATTCAGTGAGATTCAGCTGGCATTCCAGTGAGCTGGCAGTGTGCCCTGGCAGCAAAGGCATCTGCAGTGCTCTCCTGGCCTGCATGAGGCCAACTATTGCCTGCTGCTCAAGGCATCCTTCCCCTTCACTCAGCACTGGGGAGGCCACTCCTGGAGTTCTGTGTCCAGTCCTGACTCCTCAGTGCAGAAGAGCTGTGGATGTGTTGGAGGGAATGCAGCCAAGAGCCACAGGGATGGTGAAGGGAGTGGGGCAGCTCTCCTGTGAGGAAAGGCTGAGAGCTGGGACAGTTGAGCCTGGAGAGGAGAAGGCTCAGGGGGGTGGAGTTGGGGGGTGGAGGCTCTTTTTTAATATACATAGAAAGCAGCTACCACAAGGGAGGGTGCACAGAAGGTGGAGCCAGGTTCTCTTCAGTGGTGCCCAGTGGTACAACAACAGAGACAGTGGGCACAGAATGAGGCTCAGAAGCTTCCTTCTGAACATCACAAACCACTTATTTGCTATGGGGTTGCTCCTGGAGGTTGTGAATTCTCCATCCTTGGAGGTATTCAAAAGCCACCTGATTCTGTGTGACCCTGCTTGAGCAGTGAGGGCTGAACAGGGTGACTTCTGGAGGTCCCTTGCAACCTTACCTGTCCTATGATTCTTCTGACCAGGTGGCATAACTTTTATGCCAACCCTAGTGAAGCTGTTCCCTCACTTTTTAAAGGGTCTAGGTGAGTTTTCATCTATGAACTGCTCTGGCCTGCTAATTTATGGAGAATCTGACTGTGTCCAAAATAATGTGGTGACAAAAATACTGTACTTCATAAAGCCTCTACTCTAACACACCAGTGTCACTTAAAAATTGATTAAGGAATTTGCTCAGTTGCTGTTACTCCTTCTCTGGCCTGCTGTCATACTCTGGTATACAGAAAAAGATTGGAAGCAAATAAACATACCAGCTGGTTCTAGCTCAAAATCTCTATTCGTGGGTTACATATTTTTACTGTTAATTGAACAAAATATACTTGTAGCTGTCCATAGCTCTACTTTAATCTAGCTAAAGTGTTTATGTTTAGTGAGCCTTCCTGAATGAAATGGCTGCAAAGTTGCCACAGTGTATTGTGGATGTTGCTGGTAGTGCTTTTATCCTTTAATGTCACCTTATCATGTAATACTTTGAAATTTACACTCTGCAGACAGACTCTGCTGTAAAACTTTCCTTATTTACACACTATTTGCCATATTTAGCAGGAAAATTAACTCACCTGTGTTTGGTGCCCAATGTCAAGAGGTTTTAAAAGCTCCTAATACTAGAAGTGATCTGTTCTTTGCAGCACTGGTAGCACTCTGCTTCCTAATCAGTTGTTTCTGGCTGGATAATGCTGTAGCTGCCTCTGCCTGCCTTGGCAATAGTTGTGTTTGGTGCCTGCAAGCATGCAGGGCAGTGTGGCACATCTTGGGTTGTGGGGACAGACACGAGCAGAACACCGTGGGTCATGCAGGTCTTAAGCTGCTCCGGTCTGTGTAACTTCAAGGATGAAGCTGTGGCTCTGTTTTCTGGGATGTGTGTGTTCCATTGTTCTTTTCACTCATGAATGGTTTCTCAGTGAACATTCCCTGGAAGGTTTCATGTTGGACAATAAAATCTGTTCTTGCCACCCAATGAACCTCAGAATACCTTTGAAAAGAGAATGAGGCTAATGGAAAAGGTAACACTTTATTCTTACTGGAATCTACAACCTCTTTTGTCTCAGTTAAATATTTACAGCCCATGTTTTATAATTCAACAGGAAAAGGTTGGGAATTCAGACTTTAGAGTACTTCTAAGATTCAGCATATGACAAAAATTATTTTAGCTTCTAGAATATTGCTTTATTTATGAACTGTCCCTGTCGGGGATGTTAATTTGCACTTTGCTTGCAGTGCAAAAGCTGCCAGGCCAGCTGCTTGATGCTAAAGCAATCTATTTATACATGGGCCTCTGAAGCAGGAACTTTTCCCAGTTGTACACAGTTAAGATTTAATTTGCCTCTTTGGTTTTTGTGTGGGATCATAACTGTGGACTGTTTGGCTTCAAGTGATGACTGAAGTTGAATTTTATTTGCAGTTCTTTAAGAAATAGTTTTCATTCTGATTTAGGAAGTGACTTGTGTTTTCATTTTAACTGTTCCCCCAGCACTTGGGATGGAAGCTGAGAGCTAATAAATGCCATAGATGTGTGTTTCTAGCCATCACTCCATTTAAATGACAGGTCCTTCCTAACATTTAATAAGCTGCCCGCTGTGTCTGACTAATAATTGTTAATGGGATCCTCTGTTGAAGCAGAGAAAGGCTGCAGCCAGCAGTTTGAAATGTGTGTGCACATACAGCTAATCCAGCCTTTGTGTACTGCTGTTGAGTGGTGTAGAATTTACATGATGTGTAAGGAGTCATGGTTTTCAGTAAAAGAAAGGAAAATCAGGCTTTGCATTTTTTTGTAATGATCACAGGAGGAGGGTCTTGTTATGAACATAATATAGACACTAGGATGCTATCAAAAGAGACTAGCAGTAATAGTAATGTCAACATAATAAATTCAAAATAGTACTTTATCAGCTGGACATGCAAAAAAAAAAAAAAAACAAACCAACAAAATCCTGCTTTTCTTCTACACTTTCCAGCCTCAGGTTTCTAACAGGTGCCTAAAACCTACAACAGAAACTAGCTTTATTTCACTCAGAGATCACAACAAAGCCTATTGTGGACCTGGAATACACATTAGGAACAGTTGGGAAACAATAGCTGTATCACCTGAATTTAGTAACTTTTTACTTGTTTACTGTCTACGTAGACTTTTAAAAATCTACTCCTAATTTGACATTGCAGTTGGTGACATTTTCAGCAATATTATAGCTACAGACTTTTGGAAATACCACAGATGATCCACATTTACTAAAAAGACAAGGACAGTGAAGGCAACAGGTCTTAGAATGCCAGACTGACACAGCCAAAAGTATTTCCATATACTGCATGTCTGAGTGAAGCAGTTCTGAAATCCCATGTTATGGCACATGGTGTGAGCTGTGCAGTCAAGTAGTTATGCCTGGATGGAGATTGCTTATGAGAGGAATGAGAGATGGTTGCAAATAAGTCACTGCCTAATAATCCATGCAGCTGGTGAAGTACTTGTGTTGCTCTCAGCAGCCCCCAGCACCCTGAGCCTGCCACACAGCCCCACCTCCCAGCACTTCTGGCACTGCCCATGGCTACTGCTGAGGAATGCTGTGGGAAACAGCAAATCATGCTTAGAACTGCAGTTCACTGCAAGATCCCATGGGAGGAAAAGAGTCAGCTGTAAGTGACTGTGGCAAATATTGATGGCAAAGCACTTCTAGTTATTGTTTGTTTTAAACATTGCTTCAAAAGGGTTTAAAACAACACTTTTTGCTCAATCTTACCCTCCTAGTGAATCTGCCCTTTCACAGAGAATTATGAAGACAGCAACTTTTTGGAGAGACTAATGTTTTCTCCTGTGCTATTTAATATGTATAGGAATGTCAGCAGTTGACTCTCAAAAGGATAATTACTTCATTAGCAAGTGTAAAAATTATAAACAGGAAATTGGTTAAACTGTCTGTCAAGGAACTCCAATATCCAGTAGTCTGTCTGAGCCCATTTACTCTGCAAACCTGCTGTGTCTATGGACTGTTGTACCTGAAGGATGCGTAGGGAGACAGACCTCAATAACAAAGACCAGCAAATGCCCTGTGTTCATTTGGTTTTGAGTCCTTCATTAGAGTATCTTTGAATATACCCTTTCATTTGGAGATGATAAAGAGACTACTCTGTTGGAAACCTTCCCATCTATGATGAGGAGTTCATAAGACATCCTGAACTTGTGTTGAGGAGGACTGGAATGGCTGTGCTGTACTGAAATGAGATTGCTCTCTGATGCTGGCCAAGGGGATTTGTTAAAATAGCTTGTGCAGTTGGGTAAACTGTAGCTTTTGTATATGTTGTCTTCACCAGGCAGTGTACTCTCTGTAAGCAAGCTGCTACCTACAAACAGACTAAATATAGTTAGAAGTATTTCAAATTAAGGAGGGATGATTTATTAGGTACCGTGATAAGATCAGTTGCTAGGATATTTAAAATACTGTTTTGTACTGTGTTTTGCTTAGTGGCAGCCCAAAGCTTTATTGTGGGGTTAAGTTTGCTCATTTCCCACCTTTCTCTAATATCAAGGTAGGCTCAAACCCCAGGAAATGGGGGAGTTGAAAATCATCATTCCTTTGTTGGGGTTTTTTTTGAATGGAATATTGTTTATTTGTGGGTTTTTTTAATTCCAGGGTTTAAATATCCAGGCTTATTTTCAAACTCGCAGCTCCCTGAGTGTCAGTTCCCAGTGACATGGTCTCAGGCTGTGGCAGAGAGACAAGTTTTCTCCTGTATTTGTGTGTCTAGAGATGAAAGCTGCAGATGTGCTCTCTATTCAGCTCATAATTCTTCCCACTCCATGCAACAGCTCTGATCTTTCACCTCTCTCTTTTCCTGGTCCCTTGTGGTCTTTCTGTAAATAATTAAAACAATGCTCAATCCATATCCTGTTATGGAATGGAGATACACCACTTCAGGGAACCTGTTCCAGTGTTTGACTACCCTCACAGTAAAAACAAAAAAATTGAAAAAAATGTTGTGAAGGTCATATACTTCTGTTGACCAATAATAAATACTCTGAATATTCACTTTACCCTCTTCTATACCTCTAATTTTGTAAAGCAAAATGATCTTCATTCCTTCAAAGCTGTTCTCTTGTTACAGAATTTCCTCTTGCACAGAAATCTCTGATGCCTGTAGTGCTACCTGTGCTGTGCTTGTTACTATTATTCCTCAGTGGTTTTAATGTCCTAAGATTTGGAAAAAGAATCACAGCAGGTGAGGGAGTGGAAGCTGTCAGGCCTCTAGCCCACTGATGTTAAGTACATTAGTACCTATCATAATATTTTACATTGTGAATCAAAGAATCAAGTCCTACTTTTGTTGGATTATAAAATGTTATTTTTATGGGATAGAAAATAATGATAATAAAAAAGCCAGGCTGTTAATCAAATCTGCTTATACTAATGACACTTCTCTCTGTATCTTTAATATTGCTATTAAAATGAACTTAATTAAATAAAATGCTCTGTGATTTATTGAAATAGCCTGTAATAGCTCAATGTGCTTATACCTTTTTCTGAAATTCCAAAAACACATTGTGCTAATGCAGGCTAATGGCAAGTCCATCATTGCACCACCTGTCTATTTGTGATTTGCAAGGCCTATTAAGTCTATTTATCATTGAGCTGATAAGAGGCAGAGAAGGAAGAATGAGGTTAGAATAATTTTCATCGAGGAAAATGGCAAGAGGAAGTGGGCAAGGTGAAGTAATTGTTAAAAATAGAGGAAAACTTGTTAAGTTGCTTCTCTAGTTCTTTAAATTCTAGCATTTTTTAAAAGAATAATTAGAATGTTTCCCAAGAGTTTGATCAAAGAAGGAATTTTAATGGGTTTCTGAAGAAAAACTGTTGTGGTAGGCTCTTTGAGAGTACCCTGACAGACATCCTTCCCTTTGGAGTCTGATAACCAAAGGGAAGACTTGGGATTTACCCAGGTTCTGAATTACACAGAGTAGGTCGTTTTGGATTACATTACATAGAGTAGTTTTGGATAACTTTTGTCTCCCCAAAAGTGTGACTCTAGTGTAGATTTGAGTTTAATTTAGAGCTTATTCTCCTCCAGGATAGCACCTGAAGCTTGTGAGCAACTTCCACAGAGGTGCAGGCTACATGTTTAATTCCATACTTAACAGCAACCAACTCAAAATACAAATGTACAAAATAGGTTTGTATACACACAAAGCAGAAAGGAAAATAGCTACTAAAATGTAGAGGTAAGAAAAAATTACAGAATGCTGTAAAACCTCACTTAAGATGATCTATTGTTCCAGTAGCTTTATCTGGGAGAGGAAATTGGGAGCTATAATTGTCCTTCAGTTGCACAGGTCATATTGGAAACATGATTTAATATTTATATTCCAGAATGTTTTTTTCAGTCCTGCCTTCTGTGAACAATATGTTATTTTATCAGCTTCTATCTCTACATTGAAAGTAAAAATGTTGCTTATCTTTACTAGCAGCAGAACACTCACAGTAATGCTTTTCTTGAACAAAATACCCTAAAACTTGAGCATAGCCATAGCCTCCCCTCCCAGGAAGCAGGTTAGACAATCTTCTGAGGACACAGAGTGGTGACCCAGTGCAGCAAAATGCCTGGGGCTGCATTTTATTGGCAGGATGTGCAAGGCCTGTGTGAATCCAAGGGATGAGTTCCAGACAGGTGTCAGCCTCCTCGGCTGGCAAAGCACAACAGCACTGATGGGGAAGGACTGGGGGCACCTGCAGCGTTCAGAGCTCTGAGCGGCTGCTGTTGTAAGAGCTCTTCTGTGGAAGAAGCACAAGCAGAATAACAGATTTTCTTTCCCCCATTGTTTCTCAATTATTGAAGCTTGTAAAGTTACTTTTCCAACCCCAGGAATATTTCACCCTCATAATGATTAGAGATTATGTGATACTGCTCAGAAACAGTTACTGCAGCAGAGACTTCAGGCAGTAATGTGAGGAGAACAGGGAGCATTAAGCGGTTGTTAGGTTGAAACAAAATCTTCTGAACTACTGAGAGATAATTAGGCTTTCAGTGGGGAAAGAAAAATATAATTTACAGGCCTTTACTAAACTTGGTTTTTCCTGAAGTGTTTACCTAACAGCTGTTCTCCTAAGGGACTCCCTTCTGAATTATTCAGTTCCACAATACAACATAGACTCCTACCCAGGGACCTGAAATACTCAGAGAAAAAGTTGAAATAATAAGCCAACAAGTCTCATTCTGTGTAATGGAGCAACTGCCTCCAAATTGCTCCTGCTAACTCGGGCCCCAGTGCCCTTTCAGCTGCACCACTCTTGCAGGAGCTGTGTGGGGAATGGCACCAGGTGGGGCGAGGGGTGAGCCTGGCCCTGGCCCTGGCCCTGGTGCTGCCAGGGGAAGCAAAGCTTTTTGCTGCAGGGTGAAAGAGAGGGCACTGAACAGTCTGGCAAACCATCAAATGGCCCCTTGGGAAGAAATGCTTTAACAAGAGGGAGATTAAAAAAAAAAAAAGGTATTAAGAATTGTGCTAAAATACTGGATGAAGAGTAATCTGAGCTGTACTCAAGCTGACCTTGTTAATTCTCCTGGTTATTAGAGAAGGAAGCACAAAGCCTGAATGAAATTTCTCACTAATTCTTTTGTGTGAAGGGTAGTGAGACAATCTGCTTAATTATTTTTGGCAGTTAAGATAAGTCTGTTTTTCAAATGCTTGTCATAGTAACTAATACTCTGTTAGAGTAATTGCTTTTTCTGTATGTACACCTCTCTATTCAGTGTTTTTGTATTATTGTTTTTATTATAAATCCTGCAGGGAATTTTTCTCTCTGCCAAACCATTTTATATCCTTGGCTTACATTCCATGTATATAGTTTCTGCCAGATTTCCCTGTATTAGTCTCTGACAACCACCATAATTGAAGAGGAATGTGTAAGATTTTTTGTTGTTTTTTTAATTTATCACTAAAAATATTCCATTTAGAGACATAAAAAAAATGAAAAACAGAGATTGGCAATGGAATACAGTTCTTTAGCATATTAAATCCTCATCTTGGCATTGCCAAAACCAAAGAGAGACTTTAACTCCACCTGTCATTTGTACAGACCTCAGGCCACTGTGGCAAGGGATGCTGCCAGCACTGTTCCCTAGGCAGCCACGGCAGAGTACACTGCTCATTATGCACTGATATTGCACAGGGATTTTTTTCCTTTCTCCTCAGGCCAACAGTAAGCTCGTTTTGAAAACATATAGGCACTATTCCTTTAAAAAGAACAACTGCCTGTCTTTCAGATAGACGAAACACTGTATGAGAAATTATAGAAAAGAGTATTTTCCTTTGGAGGAAATCTTCTACAAATGTTACTGGGTGTGGTCGTTTGCATGGGTAAGATTTACTGTTTGAGAACAGTGGCAGAACCTAAAAGCACAAATAACCTGCCAGTGTCTGTCACATTGCTTTGGCCACAATAAGCCTGTGTATTTTAGGTCTCCTGCATGGAGTGATCTGTCCCTTCTGAACTACAGATCTGCTGAATCATAAGTCCCATGGTCTTTTTTGGCACCTCCTAACACAAGAGTATGAATTCTGATCGAAACTTGGCCATGTCCTTTCTGACCATACAAAACCTGTTTGAGGGAGTGCAATGCATCTGTGTTGAATGAATGCCCTATTTAAAAGCACTTTGAAGAGCAAAGCAAGCTTTGCATGCTGTTAAAAGAAAAAGCACACCCAACGTTCAGAATACTGTCAAAAATTGAATATTGCATTTTTATACTGATTTAAGTAGACAGTTAAGACTGGCTTTCCACAGAACAAACATAATTTCTTGACTTGTTCCATACTTAATTTTCTGTGCTGACTAGGAAATTAAAGTTATGTGCATAAATAAGCCACTTAGACTTGCAACAATACAGTTAAAGATTCTTGGTACATATGGATAACACTTGGACTTCCAACAATACAATTAAAATTGGACAGCAAGTTTATAAAGGCTTTTTTCAAATGCTAATTGTATGTGAACCCTAAATATATAATAATTACGCAGAAGTTATCTCTCCCTGAAGAGTTTTTTCAGAAAGTATACATTGACTTTCTTAAATCAAACTTCTTTTATAGTAAATGTATGTATTTCTGCCATTCTGTAAAAAAAAAAGTCCATATAATGCCTAAGAACTCCACGTACCTCAGGAATTTATTCATATGTAATATTCTATGTGGGTGATGCATTTCAGAAGAAATAGCTTCTCTTCAGATTTATTTGTTTTAAGGAAATAGTATTCTGTTTTACCTCAGAAAAAATCCACTTTTTTTCCAGCCAGTATGTTGAAGTTAGAAAAGGAGTTTATTGGCAATGCCTGGACAGAGATGAACAGTAAGTTTGACTTAATAAACAAATCTTGAGTAAAGGTGAATGTAAGAAGTGTAAGAATTAAAAAAAAAAAAAAAGTCTGACATAATCAAAATTCAAAGGAGATTCAAAGGGTCTAATTAATAACTATGAAATTTGGTTCTTCACTAAACTTTTCAAGCCTTAGACATCCTCAGCAGCAGATTCTGCTGTATCATTCCACAAAGGTAAATGTTATATGTCTGATTAACTTTCTTCAGAGCAGTGGGTTTTTTGACCTTTCTCAATTTATGGCAGCTAAATTGTGTTTGATCCTAAATATATCCTATATTTCATTAATTACAACAAATGGATGCTGTAGTAATGTGTGATGCTCAAATAAACAAATGGCAGCATTTTCTTTCTTAAGGTCTTCTGCTTTCAAAATGGACTTGACCAACAACAACAAAAAAAAAAAGGCAGCAGAAGGGTTATAATAGCTTAATAAAACTATCACTGTACTCTGCAAGTATAGATTTCTGGAGAATTATGTCATTTGTCTCCCTTTCCTCTGCATGTTGTTGCTCTGAAAACCCAGTACAGAACACTGTTTGGAGTTATTTAGGGAAGGCTAGAGGTATTTAGGAAGATTAGAGAAATGCAGAGCATCATGGGGGCTAGGAAGCAAAAAGCAGAGGGAGGAGAATTTGTAAATGTCTGTGGAAATACAGCTGTGCTGGTAGAAAATACTAGCCTGGAGAAGAGCGTGTGGATTTCAAAAAGACTATACCAATATAATACATCCTAGCAATAGAATTCTGTCTGTAGGTTTCTGCTTGCAGCGCAGCCCTGCAGCCTGTGTGGGGCGAGGGCCCGAGGGCTGGGGGGCTGCAGTGCCCTGGAAGGTGATGGAGGCGGTGCCGGGGGGCAGCAGGGGGTGCCCGGGCTGGGCCGGGCTGGCTGGGGCTGGGCACACGTTCTGTGCTGCCAGGAACCTCCAGGAATAGAAGGGGCAGCCCTGAGGGCTCTTCCAACTCACCTATGGAAGTGTTCCACCAGTACGACAGAACTGTGCACCTTCTGAGTAGCTTCTGCTTCGTCCAATCCTTTAGGTACAGTAGTATACAGTGAAACACTTTCCCACCTGGCAGAACTGCTGTGGTTCGTGTAGCTAATCATGTATGGGCAGTTATTGCTAAAATACTAAACTGTGCCTTCCATTTGAATGTGTTTCAGATACGTCCAGACAGCCATTTTTGCCTTCTGATTTGCATTTCAGTAAGAAAAATCTTGAAAAACATTATCCAATATGTTGGAGACTGATTTCATAAATCTCAGTAGCAACTTCATATAAAAGAAATGCCCTATGTGAATTATAATTTCATCCAAGAACCAAAGGTGTTTTAATAGTCCTTAACTTCAGCTCACCTGACTTTCCATGCTGAATAGTCTTACTGGTCCCTTCAATTATCCAAGGTAGAAAAAGCTGTGCTCATCTATCAGGCTTTAACTACATTGCTATGAGCAGCTAAGCTGGCCTTAAATTATTTAGATTGCCTACCCTGTGCTCCTGAAGAAAACTGCAATGTCTCAGCCACCAAACGCTAATTTCTGGTTCTCTGAGGAAGATCCTTTTGCCCTGTGTTTACAGCTTTTCTCATCTACAGATGGCAACTAGAAAGACTCTGTGCTGTTAACAACCTATTTGCTAGAAACTGTATCTAAGTTTTTCCCCAATATTTTAATGATTTTTACTTGGTAGTGATTGGAAATATTTTAGTTTTTCCCCTTTATCTTTTCAGTAGTATGTACGTGTCAGAGAAGAATAGGTAGAATCCCACAAGCAGATTCTATGTGCTTTACTAGAAAATCCACAAGATATTTAGGGGAGGGACTATCACCTTTTGTCTTTTTTCATTCTAAATACTTCAAATTATCTGTAAATCAAACATTCATTTCTTGAAAATTTTATTTCTTGAATCATGTAAGAAGTTGAGGTGTTTTTCTCAGAAAACTAAGTCTGTGACTTATATTTTAAAAACCATAACATTTTTCTCTTAGTAAAGAAAATAACCTACTTGTGAATGCTTAAAAGGATTCTTTATTTAAAATTACATCTGGGTTTTAGTGGTTTAACTGAAAGGTTGATTTTGTGCACTATTAAAAGTGATTCTGTTAAATTTTATTTGGGATTTTCAGTCACTTAATTTCTACAATAGAAAATATTTCATCTAATAGACTCTGGCCCTGTAAAATTGAATCATTTTATGAGACAGATTGAACTGGCTAATTCTACCACATTTTTTTTACTCTTGTCAATGGGATCAGTAAGGAATCTGATCACTATTACTTGTTATGTTACATACAGAAGTGTTGCACATTTTGAAATTTGACATGAGAGAAGTGATATGGTTTAATGCACCAAAAAAGTCTAAAACTTCTTGTATAATATTGGATATATTTTTTCTATGTTTTAATTTCTTAGACTGAAACCCTGATTAAAATAGTTTTATCTTTTGCTAATGCTCGAACAGAAAATACCAGGTACTTCTTGGGTTTATGCAACTTTTATTTTGCAGTGATTACATTTTCTGCCAGGCCAAGGGTGATCATCTGGGAAAGAAATCTGTCTCATTTTAACAAGTCTGAGTTCTAGCTTGCCTTTTGTAAAACCACAGGGCAATCTGCTTTTCAGATCCAATCACACGTACCCAAGGTGAACTTTCAAGCAGTCATAAAATGCAGAGCAATTATCTTGATTTCAGTGGTGTCTGTAGCACTCCAGGACACTCATGAGCAGCTGCTCACGTGGAGGAAGTAATTCCAAGGTAGGTATTTCTGGAGAAGAGACACAGGCTATTTTCAGATTAAAGCATGGAAATTGAGGTTTCTTTCATTTTTTTATCTGCAAAGCTTTCTTGTTTAAAACCCTTTTGGCTTACATATGGAAGTAAATCCTGTGGTTTTATATATGCTTAGACTATGTTGTTAAAGGATGCTATTTTTGTAAAACCAACTAATCTGTGATTATCCTCTATGTAAAAACAAGAGAAACCACAATAATGGCTGGAAAATAATGGCAGTTACTTTTCTTTGTCCTCTCCAGGCCTATGACTGGTTGGGGTAACAGACCAGTTCATGGGTACTAAATGGTGCAGACAATAGCTGAGAAGTTCAGGGACCCACAAATAACTCCAAGTCCATCAACAGACAAGTGAGAGAATTCTCCCTTTGTGCACAATCCTCCCCCAAGGACAGTGTTTTGCAGCCTACAGTGGAGATGTGGCAGTTCTCCCCATTTGTGTTACCCCTTGGAAGACTTTGCCAAGGCACTGGTTTGTTACAGGGCTCTTGATGATTGAAGGTAGATGCTCTTGTTTTTAATATATTCTTTCAAAATCTTTCATGAATAGGCACTTAGGTTTCAAGCACAGATGTAGGGCTTAGTCAAAGTCTGCTGATCTTTACAGTATTTTTTATGGTTTTATTCATAATATCTTTGTATACAGAATCAGTGTGCTTTCTGAGCTCTTCAGTCATTCACTTCCACAGAAAAATTTCTGTGAAGGATGGGACTGGGAGTATCATCGTACAGATGATTTGCCAAGTGAAAACTTGTCTGTGAAAACACAGTGGGTACTTTTATTAGTATAAAAGTAGGGAGGTGGGAAGAGAATTTTTATTTTTGAGGTTTATTGATTAACTACAAGTCTGTCAGAGGCAGTTACCCTATTTTAAGAAAAATGTTGAATCATCAGGAAGCAAAATAATACCAAAGACAGCAGTGCAAATGGTGAGTGTTTCAGTAAACAGATTTAACTCTATGATCCCTTCTTATACTGGTGGGCACTGGCATGTATTGTCTTGTCTTTGGCACATTTTGATATCTCCTAGAATGGGTTTTTTTTATATTTTCAAACCATAAAGGCAGTAAAGCACAATGCTTCCTGCAAGATGTTGATTACAATTGAATATGGTATGTAGATAAAACAATCTTTATTATTTGCTGTCTTGCCCTCCTTTCTGTCCCTGCCCAGTTCAACTTTTTGGAAGATAAACTGAAGGAAGATTGACTGTCAAGTGCGAGAAAATGTAAATTTCTTTTTTAATTTACTGAAATACCAGCTTCTGTTGCATTTGGAATCAAATATCCTTATATGCTCAAGAGTTGGCATGTGAGAATGTTGCTTTTCAGTTCTGCCAATGATACAGACTTTATATTTAGGCAATTATATCCATAAACCAATTTCATTACTTCTGTAAAAATTAGATATATAAGGTATGGATCCTGGTAATCTGAGATAAAGTAAGTTGGAGTGCCTTGCAAGTTATTTTTAGAACAGGGCAAAGTGTAGCCATGGAAAAAGAGAATTAATTTTTTTATATATGTGCCAAGAAATTATGATACGCTTCAACTGAACTTACCCTGGATGTGGTTGTCTGGATACTTGATTCCCTCTGAGGAATCAACAGGGTAGACAAAGGAAGTGGAATTACTACTGCTGGTGTTGTAAGGACCCAAAATCTGAATGGCTAAGAAATTACTTATTAAATATTACAATAATAAAACTATTTTAAGTCAGGATATCAAGACAGATGATGAAGGTTGATATTTAAAGTTATTTGGGTTTTTTCTTGTTGTTGTGTGTGTGTGTGTGTAGATAAAGTTTACCTTTTATTTTTCAGGATTGGTACCACCTTATTTGACCAATCTCCATTACATCTTTAGGATGTAGATTGTGTGGGACAGCCTGGTTTTTTAAGTGCTTAGTAAGTCCTTAGAGCTACATACACAGAGAGGAGCTGCTTGAAGTCATGAGATCATGTCAGGTATGCAGATTTGAGCCATGCTGTAGAGAAGTGACAGTGGCAGGGCCCTTGGACACGTTTCAGCATCTGTGCCCTGTAGGGCTCCTCCTTAGTGGTAAGCGAGGCTTCCTGGAACTGTGAATTTACTTGTCTTTGCTCCTTTTCCAATTCTGTCATATTTGAAAATACCATTTGCTTCATTTCAAATCACAGTTGTAGAGACAGATGCATGGAATTCACTACAGTGTAAAGTGACGTAGAACAAATACAAACTTCTATCCACTGATACCGTCCTGAGTGTGAAGCTGCTTTCTGGACTGCTTGGGAGCCAGTAAAGGCTGACAGTACTGAGACAATTACCATAGAAGTGGGATCATTATCATGTTGGCTTCTAAGTTTGGTGGGGTTTAATAGGCTAATAATAAGGTCTGATATGTAGTGCCCTTCTGGCTGCCTTCAAGAAACAAATTATTTGGTAAATTAAAAATTAGTATATTATAATGCTCACATATAAATGTGGCTGTTCCAAAGCTTTTGTTGCCACAGTTCTGGAAGAAATTTTAGTATTGCATCCCACTTCAAGTTACACTCAATGATATGGTTTGAAAAATACCAATGGAAGTATTGTAAAAAGATCTCTCAGCAAAAATAACTTTAAGTTAGGGACAATACTACTTCCCAAATTACTCTCAAATAATTTTCAAACAAATCCAGCAACTAAGAGTCTTCAAAGAAAGCTAGGAAGTGTATCCAGAGCTAATTCAAACCTTGAGCAGTCTCTATCTACGTCTGAATGCTCATGAATATTGGAGTGAACAAAGTGTGATCTAAACTCCCACAGATTCAATCTGGAAGCCCAAATAGTTGTTTTCTGGTAGCATTAGTTTGCCATAGTGGAAGCAGTGGAACTGTTGATTACCTGAGAGTTTACCCACATGTGAGGTTCATGGACAGCAGGTGAACATGCGGATTTGCAGTGCCAGATCCTCCTCTGGATTACCCACGAATTTGGATTTATTTATTTTTTTTATGTGCCAGTTAGAAAGTCCTTGGAATGAAAGTAAATTGCTTTGTACTTAATGCATACAATAGTATCAGCACAGGGAGTTAGTGAGATGTAAATTCACACCCCAGTGTAATGTGTCCTAATTTCTCAAACCCTAGGGCCATCTTCTTGCTGAACGAGAGCACCCAGATAGAGGTTTAAGTGCATTTATTAAGGTTTCTAATTGTCCTGCTGTTGAATAACCTAAAGCATTTCTTCTCCTTGTTGGAGAGGGAGCTGCTTAATCATGGAGACTGCACAGGTTCAGTTTGCATCTGGGTTTTGGTTTTATTTCTTTTTGCTAGCGCCTTGCACTCTGTTTGGCTGAATATTGTAACACAGACTCCTCCTTGACTTCGAAAGGAGTGTTTTGAAGTAGTGTTTCCAATGTTGGATGGCAAATATGTAGACTTAAGTAAAAACAAGTGGAAGTTAATTTTAATGTGAACTGGTATAAACAAAAATTCAGTGTGATTTATAACCATATATTCCCACCTGCTTTCATTTATCTGCTCTGCCTGGGCTTTCAGATGGGATGTAGCACACCTGCACCAGCAGTCCGTTGGGGAATATCACTTGGGAATGTGTGGTGCTGTGTTGTTTCTAGCTGACTCCCATTTGTGTTCATGCCCAGTCTGAGAAACGCAGACATTATAAGCTAACTCTTCTTTTGGTTATGGGTAGTGTTAATGTAGTACAATTCTGCATTTGACTAAAAACTTTTAGCAAAACAACTGTCTCCTCAGTGTAGAGTTTTGTCAGTTGCTTTTTGGAGCTGATTAAAATATGACTTGCACATGTGCTACATCAGTATTTCAGCCATGTTGGGGTGACAACACTTTAGTCTGCTATTCTAAGCTGTTTTGTGGCACAGGCAGTGACTTAAGTTAAAAAACAGCAAGCTTTTTTGTATTCTTCTGTTCTAAAACATCTGGGTGTTGTATGAAAAGGGGGGACTTACTCTCTGACACTTTCCTGTCAAGGCACACTTCCTCACTATTACCTCCCCAGAATACTAGTTAATGCAAAGAAAAGTTCTTGAAAGAAAAGAAAAAGGGCCTCATATACAAAGATTTAACCCTGGTTTGCATGTGGTGTTTGGGTATTTTGGGTTTTTTTAATGAGTATCACAGAATTACAGATGTCTACAGTACACATACCAATTCCTGTATAAAAGAAAACACTGTTCTAGAAGATAATGGTGCTACGTACATGGTAATACTGGCATAATTTTACTACCTAAACTATCCCGGTGTATAGTGAGATGATTAACTTGGGTTTGGGTTCTGTTTGTGTGTTTTTCAGGAGTAGGCCCAGATGTTTGCAGTTAATATCTTATCACTGTGATTTTCCTTCTGCAGAAAAGTGGCTTCAGGTGCCGTGGGCAGCCCTTACCATGCTGTACCCTGCTGGCAGCAGCAGCAGGGAGTTTGTATAATTAAAAGCTTGATATGTTTCTGCTACTGTGGATGCTGCACCTGACCTTGGTTATAGTTCTCTGCGTGGAAAAAAATAAAAAGGTTAAGGTGCCTTTTGCATAGAGCTGAGAACCAGCGCTGCCCTTCCTCCGCCGCCGGCCGCGAGCACACAGAGCGAGAGGCGAGGCTGCCAGGTGCCGCTGCTGCACAAAGCCCAGGTGCGAGCGATTTTGCCCTCAGGGCTCTGGCGGCAGGAGCGGGGCGGCCCCGGGGCGCTGCCGGGTGCTGAGGGGGCCGCGGGCCGGGCCCCTCTCCCGGCGCTCGCCCCG
>VZRZ01001699.1:0-24729 GCA_013398175.1 Climacteris rufus | reverse complement strand
CCTCGGGGATGCGCGGCCGCCCGACAGGTGGGACGCGGGCGGCGATTTCGGGCCGCGGCGCTGCCCGGGAGCGGGGCCGGGGGCCGAGGCGCCCTCCCCGCCGTGAGCCGGGCAGGTGAGATCCTCGATCGGCTGCGCCGTGTTCGGCGCGGCTCCGGAGCTTCCCCCAGCCCGGGAGCGGTGGCAGCCCTTCCACCTCCCCTTTGGAAGGGCTAGCCAAGGTGGATTGGGTTTTATCAACAGCCTCGGGTGAAAGTTGGGATGACAAATGAGCCTCTGGCGTTGCCTGAGCCGCTGGTGCCCGTTCCATCGGCGCCGACTTGGGCTCACCTTGAGCTGCGGCCGCCGCTCGGGGTCTGATGCGGTGCAGACTCAGGCGCGAGTGGTGTTGTGCTGAAGGTGACAAAAGGAGAGGAGCACAGCAGGAGCGGGATTTGGGTACACACACGGCATGGAAGAGCTCCTCTGAGGAGAGTGCGAGTGCGCCGGGAGGGCTGGAAAGGTCCCTGGCTTTGGGGCACCCCAGAGTCCTGCCCTGAGAGAGGCTGGGGCGAGCCCCAGGGGAGGCTGCTGCTCTGGGGGAAAAGCTTGTTCTGAATGCAAATCTGGGTCCTTCTGATTCCTTTGCGGTTTCCTTGCTCACTCTCCATTGTGTCCTGCCAGCACAAATTAAAAAAAAAGTTAATGGTCTGTCTCAGGTGATCTCAGTGCTGATCATGAGTGTCTGCATCTCTGTGTGGGTACAGTGCACACATGGACGCATTAGGGTAATACTGGTTCGTGAAAGTCTTTCTCATAAGCAGGGAAATGGGGCTTGACGTTTGTGAAGAGTTAGACATTGCTGAGGGCACTGGTAACAGACTCTGTTATTGGTGAAGATTTGCTCCACTTAATTTAATGCGTTACTGGTTTCAATTATGTCTCTTCAGCTCTTTTAACGGACCAGAGAGTTTTCAACTTTAAACGTGTTTGTTAGAAATCAGAACTTTTAGATAAAATACTTCGGGTTATTTAGTTCTGAGCATGGGGCGGAAATTGTGTAATTTAAAAAATAAACCAAACTATTTAATATGGTCCTATGCAGAATGTTACTTAGTTTCTTCTGAGTCCTTCAGAGCAGAAGAGTAGTTTTGAATTAATTATTTAGATTTTTATTTTGTTGTATTTTATTGTAGTCTTGAAAAGAAAGATCAGTTTGCACTAATAGCCTTGATATTGCAACAGTCATTCTTTTGAATTTCAACCTCTGCAGATAACAAGGAACTATTTGTTGCAGTGAGGTGTGAATTTTAGGTTCAGAATCTGTCTGCTTACATATTAATGTACTATTAAACCAACAAAACTTTGTTATCTCAACAGAGTGAGCAGGAATATACATAACTGATTGTGTATTCCAGCAAGCACAACTTTTTCAGTACCTTTTTCCCCACCTCCTCTATTCTGTGTGAAAAGCCACTTTTGGTGGTTATCATTATGCTGTAAGATAGGCTGTTTTCCTTACTGTGGGTGCCTTCTGCTCTTCTCTCTGTGCAGTGTAAGTTGTAGACAAGGATGTTTTCCCAGTTAGTTTTTCTGCATGTTACTTGCCCACCACAGACACCAAACCCATGATTCCAGCCTGTGGTGGAATGGGTGGAAGGCTCAGGGAAACTTTTGCAATACTGTTGACTTGAAGGCCTTATTTTCCTGTGTTGTCAGAACGAGGCAGGGGTACATTGTTTCCTAAACTAAGAGTTTACTTTTTGAAAAAATAATTCTACCTTATAAATGATCTATCTGAGCATCAGAATAAGCTTGGTTTCCTCCTATTATCCTTATCTCTAAGTCTCAAGAACTAAGATAAAAACAGAGTAGTTTTGAAGTATGGTGAGCCCTAAAGAACTTTTTGAAGTCAAGTTAGTTGATTACATAGTCTTTTCTAAAAGCCCTCTAAGGTATTTAGTGAATTTAAGTGAAAACTACATATATCATTGTTCACAGCTGAGAAATGCTTCTGTGGAAGAGTCACAGTCTTTAGCTTGCTTCTGTAAAATAGAGTTAAAGAAATAACTTCAGGTGGGTTTAAGTGACATGAAAGAAAAATAATGGAACTATACTTTCCCTCTTTACTTGGTGCCAAAATCAGATTTAGATATTCATTGCCTTCACACTACTTCCCCCCTCACTTGTTGGAAGTAAACAACTGAGTTGTTTGGTGTTCAAGTAGCAATTCTGAATCTATTTTGTGTGTGTGTGTGTTTATGTGATACACTGTAGTTTTCACTCATTAGAAATGCACATCCTGAAAGAGACTAGTCTTTGGTATTAGTACTTTTCAGCAGCTTTTGACACCACATGCCCTGTCAATAGAAATGAAGATTGCAAAAACTTAGAAGTCTTTCAAATGTTTTTGAAAATAATTTCCCAGTGTTTGTAACAGTCTAGCTGGTTGAAAAATGAAAAAATAGAACAGGCTGCACATTACACTCACAGAAAACTCTCTAATTGAGTGCAAGGAAGGGTTGGATTTCTCACTTTCTGTTTGGAGTCAAATCAAGTGCCCATACAAGTGAGAGCTTATTTAAAGAACAAGGCACCATAATTTCCATAAAACTTTGAAGAATTTGGAGCTTATTTAAGCATTATCCCATAAATTAAATGGTTTATCTTATATTTTATAGCATCATATTAGGAAGATTAAAAGTATTTTCATATCTTTTGTATTAAGACATTTTTGAGGTAATTAATGAGAGTCAACCTCACACTGAGCACAAGGAAATTTGGGGATTAGGTGAGCAGGTACTGGTTAATTCTCTGCATAGGCAGCAGTCATTGGCAAGACCTTGTAATTTGTGTGCTGAAATGTTTGGCAGTTTGTTCCCATGGCAGTCTTGCATTCAGGAGAACAGTGATTTCATCTTCACATTCTCCCAGCTGGGTAAAAGCATGTGCTTTTTCATATAAGGTGTATGAATAGAAGTGTCTTTGATCCTCTTAAGAACATCAGGGACAGAATATTAGCCTCATTTTGATAATAGAAGAATAGGTCTCAAAATTAGCCTCTTCTGGTAGATAACTGAGGCTTTCCCCATAAAGCCTCACTGCATAAGCAGTGACAAAGTTATTTGTCTCTCCTCTAGGTCCACAGTTGCTTGAATACGAGACAATATTTCTACCCTCTTTGCCCTTAAGAATCCAAAGCGTACACCAGTTTGTAGTGTGTTGGTTCTGTACATGCCCAGATTGAAGGAAATGCTTCTGCTGAGTGTGTCTGATGTTTATGGCTCCTGTCAGTGTTAGGACAGGAGCAAACCCCAGGCTGGCAGAGCTGTGGTAGCCTGACTACAAAAGCAACTCTCACTTTGTGAGGTCATTTCTTGAAATTATTTAGAAGTTGGCAAAATGATGCTTATCCTGCTGCCCCCCATCTTGATTCCAGCAATTTGAGAAAATTACCAGGCTTAGTTAAAGGTGAGGATTCTCTCTCATAGGGGAAATGATTAATAAAATAGTAAATTAAATCATAGCATTCCACAGGTTTCTAAACACCATGGCACTAGAAATCTTAGAAGGATACACAGCAGGTACATGCTATCTGCTTTTTTTGTACGTAATTAGTTGACAGTGGTTGTGTTCTTGTGTAGAAGTGTGTTGCTGGAAGATCTTGTGCTGCTTTTCCTTTTAATGAAGTTTCTTCTCAACTGTGCCTGTTTTCATTCATATCCCATGTTCAGAACAGATCAACTCCTCTGGCTTAAAAGCATCTTTAATGTAGAATGTTTTCAGGGTTCATGACATACGTGCTTCTTTGTGTTCTTTGAGAAAGGAAACAGATATAGGGGAAAATTGTTGGTGTGAACTCAGACCCAACTTCTCTCTTACGGAAAACACATTATATAGTTGTCTACATTATTAACTGGGAAAGCTGAGTGTAGGAGCTGTTTCTGTATTCTTCAATGACATTGGAGAAAATAGGTTTAAAATCTTCAGGTAATGCTTAGAGGAGTTAACTTTCATAAACTTCTACTAATCTGTGACCCTGACTGTTCCTCACACGCAGCAAGTTGTCCTGGCAAGTTCCTGTGCAGAATCATTGTGGAAGTGGATATGACAATAAAGATTATTTGTTAGCAATTATGTTTTTCTCTTCTTATCCATTTCAGATAAGAGGAGGTTTTTTCCTTCCTCCTTTCCCCTTCTTTGTCCTCTTTTGGTATTTTCCAGTATTGCCTGTGGATAGTCAGGAGAAATAGAGGAGCTACTGGAGTGATTGTAGTTGCAGCTTGGAGCAATGAGCTTCAGTTTGCATGAAAAGCCTCTTGCCAACAGAGTTTTACTGTGAAAGCAAAGCTAAGCTCTTTGAGAGAAAGTAAACCTGCTGCTGTTGTGTGATACAGTGTTTACTGAACTTGGACAACCTGCTAACACACATTACTTGTTTTGGAGATGATAATTTCACATCTAGGGCTTAAAGAGCAGTTTTCTTGACCACCTGCTATAGGCATAAATGAAACTCTAGTTCTAACTCTGTAGTTATCAAGTAGTTTTGAACAAAATGTCCATTGTACTTCTGAGTACTATGAGAGCTCTAGATCCTCTCTGAGAATACGTAGTATGGCTTGCTTGTTGAGTGCTCCTGGTTGACACTCACAGCTTGAGAGCTCTACCTACAGCCCTCTTGGAGGAAACAATGTTTGGGTAAGATTGTGTGACCACATCCCTTTTCTGCAGATGATTGTTCTAATAGAAGAGTTCAAATCTGTGGATTCATAACCATGGTGATTAGTTTATTGTGGACAATTTGTTATTCTGTGAAGTTTGCTACTGGTTCACACAATGTTCTATGTCTGTAAATATTGAAATCCTTTCAGGCTTCTTTTGGAGGTAATTTGTATTGCTGTTTTGGGAATTGAGTAGATAAGTTTCTGCACAGAAAAAGTTTTCAGGAGATGTACCAGACCTCTAATGCAGATTGTCAGATAGTCACATCCAAGGGAGCAAGTGAAACTGATTTTTTTATATGGCTGTTGAAGATCTTATGTCATTCCTGAAAGATGGTGCATCCGCACACTAGAATGGGTACTTTGATGTTCCTTGCTTCAATTTGATGAAATTTAGAAGACCAGTAAATGGATCGTTCAAAAAATCCTACAAGTGACTTGTTACTCTTTTGCCTCTTCACAGTCTGGCTAATAATTTGTGATAGGTTTTTTGCCAGTGTGATAGTCACAAAATAAGACATTCATAGATTGGATGATAAATTTGACAAAGTAGTACTATCATGTTTGACTGATCGCTGTTAACTCCTCAGTTAAGAATTGTAAGATGCAATAAGACTTTTACTTACCTGTAGTGGAACCTTCAGTTATACATACTTGTAAAAGAATGACACTAACTCTGATTCTTTGAGACTTTTACTGTCTACTGCTGTGTCCTTTATTAACTATCATCCCTGGTTTTTTTCTGACTCTACCACATGAGCTGGCTTTGCTAACACCTCAGGCATGCCTTGCCTTTCCTTTGCAAGTTTGTCAGGGCTTTGAAAGGGAGCAGTCTGTGGAAGGAAGTCAACTGTCTGGAACTTTGTGTCTCAGGAAGCCTGCTAGGGATGTGTGTTGCTGGTACACAGTGTAAGTAAAAAAAAGATTGATATCACCTGCGTGGGCTTGCCTCTCACCTTCGTGAAATGCGTAATTGTAATGTGGCTTGTCTAGGTTGTGGATCATTATTCATTTTCTTAACGTTCTTGATTTGTACATTATGGCAATATTGTGTGACAGACCAAAAACAACTCAAAACATCTAACCCCCCAAACCCATGAGGCTGTTAATGGGTGCCAGTTAAAACCTGTGGCACTGGTGTACAAGAAAGTCATATACATCATGGAACATAAGAACTAAGAAGCCTTGGGTGCATTCTCTCTCCTTGATGGAGTCTGTAGTAAGGCAAGGCTTTGGAACAAGGGATTGATGGGTGGAAATGTCCTGATAGATCCATATCCTGATGGAAATGGATAGCAATGAGAGCAAATCAGACAGCTGGACAGAGGAACAATTAGAGAGGTGACAGTGTTCCTTTTTAGTTCTTTGAACTATGCATGGTAAAATAACTTATTTTAACTTCCTGAGGATCTGAGATTTTTCTTCTCCAGTGCACTGGAAAATAGCATGCTCATGGAAGCCAACATTATTTGTTTCATGAGGCACATCATCTTTTATTGCTTCTGAGTATGTTCTGTTGCCTGAGCCTTAAGAGCATTTTAATTTTAAAACTTCCTCTGTAACAGGAAGGAATAGTTGAAGATGGCAAAGATTATTATGATAAGAAACAGGAGGTGTCCAGTCTCTAGAGAAGAAATAGCATCATTTTTTTAATCCCATAATCTTATAAATAACCTGTGTCCTGAAGTCTTTGGTTTTTTTTGTCGGCAGCCAGACTGCAGAATAAAAATGTAATTTTGAGTAAATCTCTTACTGTTGTCATCATACATTTTTTAGTTTGTTTTGTTTTTGTTTGTTGGTTCTTTTTTTTTGTGATATGCACTAGAAAGATGGGTGTATGTCTCAGTCTCTTCAGGAATGAAATATTTCTCCTGAATGGTGGTTGTCCTTTCTAGCCATTGTTTTGTGCTGGGAATGTATAAGCATTTGCTGTAAAAGACAGCAAATACTGCCCAGCAAGTTATAAGAAGTAGCTGTGAGGAACAGGTAAAGTCTACTGAGAAACTTGGGAAAAGCTAAGTAGCTTTGTGGAAATGGCAATTTCCAAGGTCAATTATCTAGCTATTTGCAGCTGCTGAACTTATTACAGCTTCATTTTAGTTGTATGTTGTGATTTACTGAAGGAATGAGTTGTGAATTATCATTGTGAATTATTTAATTAGCTGTTCTTTCACAAGTCATTTTCCTGCTCACTCCTGTGCCTTCTGGGATCCAAGGGCAGAACAGATAATGTGACTCTGTAAGGTGTGAACTGCCTGAAAATATGTAACTTCCAGGAATATAACAATTTGAGTGGTGTATTTAAAGAAAGCTATTCTTCTAGAAGCAGGTGATGTGGTCATTACCTCTTCTCTTAGGGAGCAACCACACTACTTTAAAGCAATGCTATGCAAATGGGACAAACCTAGGGAATTTATAATTGAGGAGTATTTACACATTTAGAGTATCCTAACTTATGTGCAGGCAACACTTTAAGATCAAAATGCCCTAAAGCTAAACCTTCCATCTTTGGCAAAATCACAATATCACGGTCTCTGTCCCATAACCAGAGGCTACAATCTGTTTTTGAGAACAGTGTGTTGATAATTCCTTTGAAAGTACTTGTTTGTGCTGTTTGAAACTTCAGTCCCCTCCTCAGTATATTTTACCATTGTTGTCTTTGATGGTCTGTGGCTGTGTCCTTGTCAGTGTTTTGCTTCTGGCCATGTGTGTGCTCCTGTTCATGCACACCATGGAGCATTGTCACAGCACACCAACTTGACTCCTGGGGATACAGTGAAGCCAAAAGAGGAGCTTTAGAACACCAGAGTGAGTGCAATCTGACTGCTGGGAGGTGTGAAGTCTCTGGGCCAGACTAGAACTTGTCTGAAGTGGGTGCCCATCCAATGTGTGCGTGGTGTGGGCGCTCTCTTGTTAAAACCAGATTCTTTTGCAAACAGAATCATTCATGTTCCATTTACTCTTTGCTAAGTCAGGTAAAACCTGTAAGGCCAACCTGAAAGCTCCTGTATTGTGCAGAGGGTGTGAACTCCCTGGAAATCACTCATAATCCTTTGTGCTGGGCAGAGTTTTACTCCTTACTGGTTAAATCTCTGTTGGTAATTTGATTCAGGTCTGCAGATTAAAATAGCCAGTTCTGAGGAGCAGGTGCCAGTGCTCTGTGTGTTACTATTAAGGGTCTTGAGTATGTGGGGTATTTTTGAGCTAAATTGCAGTAAATGAGAAATATTTACTTGAAATACTGCTGCATCACTTGTAATGAGATGTTGTTTTCAGATAGTGATTAAAAAACTAAAGGAATAATTTTAAAATATTCTAAAAAGTGTAGACTTTTATTATTTTCATATTCGGATAAAAGTGAGAAAATGTAAGTACTTTGAAGAATATGTGGTTTTTTGTTTGAAGGAAGCAAATTGAATTAAACTCCTGGATACCTGATCTTTACAAAAGCTTCATTTAAACGTGGATAGTTGAAACAGCAGCACAGTTTTAAACCTCTGTGTCTAATTTGCAAAATAAGTGTTGTTTTACTATGCAAACTTGCTTTCAGTTTTGAATATGAACTTTCTTCCTTTCTAGAAGCTGTAATAATGAGTAATTTCTGTTCTGCAGAACAAGCAGGTTTGTTATTCCTGTCACCTACAAGGAGACAATCTCAGCAGAATTATTTTCATGTGAGGGATATAATGTATTTATGAGATTTTTCTTTTTGCTACTGTTTTAGCAGAAAAGAGCATGGCTTAATCTGAAGATTTTAGATAAACCTTCAGTGGCAGGCGAGATAAAACCAGGTGGGTTTAAGCTGAACCCACTTAATCCAGAGGCACTGAGAGATAATAAACATGTAGGTTCATAATGCCGCTTTTGCAGTCACTCTCTTCACAGAATAAACTTTTTTGCATCTAGGTGAAAAATTGTGCATGCAGCTATTTTTCAGATTTGTGGTAGATTTTTTGCCTGCTAAAGAAATTAAGATTACTCTTTTGTTTAAAAAAAAAACCCCAAAACAAACCTAGAAGCATTAAGCATTCGATGTAAAGGGCCAATGGACAACATAATTTATCAATAATAAAGACAAGTAATTATCTCACTATTATACATTCTAGCAAGCATGATTCTATCAAAAGTTAAACTCAGTGGTATTCTTTTGTTAGCATTCTTTTGAAAGCATTTGTTGACTAATGCTACTAAAATAAGAGGTTTCCAAGTTCTGACTCTGTAAACAGCCATCAAGAACTGATGGTGCCATGAATGTGTGACACTGCTATGTCATTCTGAAAATGACATTGGCAGAAAATGGTTTTGTCACATATTGAAGGTAGCTGTAGTTCAAACAAATTTTATCTTTCCAGAGGCTAAATCCAAAACGTTTGAAAAGTTATGAAATACATGACACATTAAAAAAATGACACCTTCCAGTGCAAAGGCTCCAGTCCTGTGTTGGTGTGAAGGGAACTTGCTCTGTTTTACGTGTCCCAGGGCATCCAGACTATCAAACTGTAGCCTTGACTCTTTACACTCCTGCTTACACAGAAATTTTCTGGGGGATGTAAGATCACTTGCACATTCTTGTGGCAAGTTTCAGTTTTTATGTTCATGGTCTGAAAGTAAAAAATACATTTAGAAAGCTCCTAATGAAGGTATGGGATCTTTAGATGAAGAACAGTTGAGCTTCCTCTTGTTTGCTTATACAGACATGTTTTGTATCTGAAAGGTTATTGTGTCTATTGCAAATGGGAATAAACCAAATGGATGCTGTTGTAGTCCTTTCTGCCTTGAGAATTGCTTTCCAAAAGAGCAATGTTAGTTCAAGGAGTGCTAGATTTGAGTTTTTGTTTTGCAGTGGTTTTAAACATAATAGAATTTTCATGTGAAATACATTTTTGTTACGTGTAAAGACTAAAAGGGAGCATCAAAGAAGAATATTTCTGAGTTTTAGTCACAAAAGTTTGGTTATAAAGGATACTAGGGAGAGGAAATTGATTTAAATACATCACAGTGTTATAAATAATTTTCATGTTCAAAGTAACATTAAAACCAGAACAAAGCAAGCCACAAAACACCACTGGGGGGGAAAGAATGAGAAATACATGTAGAATAAAAACTCATGCCCTTGAGACACATTAGCATTGTGTCTGTGACTGTAGGAGTCTCTCACAGCTGGATCCCATGGTTTCTCTCACAGCTGCATCCCATGGTTTCTCTGTGCACCTCTGACACTTGTACCTCAGAACCTGCTGCATGGTACCAGAGAGAGTAGTGAGGACAGGACAGGACAGATGGGCTGGCAGGTGCACTTTCTCTTCCTCATAACATTGTACAGTTTGGGTAAAATGTTAACAACTTGTCCATGTTGCCTTTTATGCATAAACCAGGTTGTTTATGTCCTTTCAGAAGGACAGAAGTAATGATGATATGGTAGGTAGGAGTCAAATTTAATGTATAGACTTACATCCTTCACATCACTAATTCTTCATGCTTGTTCTGGTAGAAGAGGAGATGTTAGCTTTTTTAAGGAGTTCTTAACAGGTATACCTCTTGTCCTGTTTATTCTTGTGTAACATATATTATTCTGGGCCTAAGGAATTCAGAATCATTTAAGAATTACTTCATTTTCCCCCCTTAAAAATTTCCTTTCATTCCTTATGAAATTTGGAATAAAGCTTCACTGTCAGACCATACTTTGAGATCCAGTGAAATATCATCTAACTGGCAACAATTCTAAAGCATTACTATCTGCTTTTGAAGTTCATGTTTATTCAGTAAATATTTTCTTACCCATCTCAGTAGTTTAAATCTTCAATACAGGTTTTTCTTTGAGCTTTTAAGTACTCACACTGTGGTTTGACAGACTCATTTCTCTTGGTATGTAATATTTGCCTTTTGAGTGGAGAAGAACCTTTACTGTAAAAGCAATAATGACAGTACAAACAATAAAGTGTTATACAGATAAAAAGTATAACCAATACCAGAATGGCATATTGGTGTCCACCAGAGACTGTGTGCTCATCTTCCTGTGAATTAAGTGTCTGGAAGACCAAATATCAGACCAACTATTAGGAAAAGTGGTCCCCAGTGACAATACCTGTCAGTTCCAGGTGAGGATTGTCTGAAGAGTTCAGTCATACCCATCATTGCTTTGTGAACCTAAAGTAATAGGTAGGAAGGTAGAAGGAAGCAAAACATTTTCTGCTTCTGATGTTGTATCTTTCCCTCAGGCAGTGTCCTTTTTGCTTGTGGAGCTATAATTCATCACTGGGCCAGTTGTAGATGTCCTTCCGTTTGATAGTTCCTTCTTGTGTCCTGACAGCTTAAAAACTTGTCTTCCAGTATGAGTTCTTTGGAGTCAGCTTGAGGTTTTGCCTCGATCAGCTGTTTTGGTTCCTAACTATACAAGTAATTCCCTCTTAATTAATCTATTCTGAAAAATAGAGAAGATAATAAATAATGGGCAAAAAAGGTGTCAGTTTGAGAATTACAGTTACTTTTCAATCTTGAATGTTTCTACAACAAACAATTTTTTTTTATTTTTGAAGTATGGTTATTTTAGGATTCTGAAAATTTCTTCCCTTCATCAGTGTCTGCTTTGATTTCTATAACATCAGTGAAACAAGATAGGTCTGTGAAGAATTTTACCCGTGTAAAAGTAAGTCTACATGTACTAACATTTAGAGTTCCTGGAAAATAAGAGTTAATTAGATATTTTTGTTTGTAGTTAGGAACTATATGAGAGTCCCCAAACAATGTATTTCCTTGGATCTACTGTAATTAACTTACAGGCAGTTCTGCAGCCTGAAACAAAGCAGATGGATGTGAAGTTCTGACTAACAGCATAGACCGTGGAACAGGCCAAAGGTGAATAGGATGTGAAAAGCTTATACTTAAAAATAATATGGGGGTTTGTGAAGTGTTCTGTTTTCTGAAAGCAGAAAATTCAACAGTCAGTGTAATTATATTTGTTAGATGCCCACAAGAAGCCTGTGGATTAACAATAATGCACAGTGATTGCATTAATCAGTAGGCTCTTATGGAAATTAGAGGTTTGATGGTATAAATATATATAATGATCCTTTGGATGAAGTAAAAAATACTTTCTGAGGAGCTCATCCTGAAGAAGATGAAAAATGATTTTATAATTTTACAAACAGATTTGCAAAAAAAGGATTCCTTTCTTTTCCAATTAAATTGCCAGTGAATAGCCTGAAAAAGAAAAGGTGGGCTTGTATGTTAAAGAAGGTGGTTTCTCTAGCATGAAAAAAGATACCTCATAGAGCTATTTCAGTTAGTAAAGTTATGGTTGGATGGAGTGTGGTTTACTGGATTTCTCAGAAGCAGGGAATAACTTCAGTGTAAGGCAATAAAATTATTTTTAGTATAAAAATCTGTCTATTTGGTGTCTGTTAAAGAATGCCTTGGTCACTTAACTGGGAGAAATGTTTGCTTCCCCAGTTGCTGTTTGAAATGCCTGGAGAGTGGGAAGATGAGAATAAGCAAATAGTGTGTTCTCAGACAAGATTCACACCTCCTCAATCCCAAAAGTACTTTCTTAAGAAATGTGCTATCTGTTCCTTCTGTGTTTCCACATCTGACAAGTGATGATCTGTTACTTTAGTAAGCTCTAAATATGCCGTACCATTGGATAACAAGGTTGTACAAACATGCTGAGAGAACTGTAATAAACATAATAGTGATGAGATCTTGCCTTTCTTTGCCTGAGAAATTAAAACTTTCCCAGCCTAACTTGCCCATGTTTTTTTAAAAATTACTATAGCATGTTGCGGGGACAATGAATTTTGTCATTTCACTCACCCGGGGATCTGTAGCAAGGCTTTAGGGAATATGCCAACAGATAATGCAAGGAATATTTTCATTGAAATCTAGGATTATAGTAGTAGCATTAGTAGATGTATAGCTTCACAGTTTATAATCTGTGGAACAGCAAACATGTAGAAATAACCCTCTTAAATATAATGGAAGTTCTGCGGAAATATTTACTTTTTGTTATTTTGTTTTGGTTTGGATTTTGTTAATTTGTTTGAGGTTTTTTGGTTTAGTGGGGATTTTTTGTCTGGCTTTTTTTGGTTGCTTGGATTTTATGGGGTTTTTTGTTGAGTTGGAATTTTTTATATACATATTGTGGAGATTTTAGAATGTAGTATTGAAACAAATTAGAACAGGGTAAGCTGACAGCTGGTCTCTCAAGAATGTACGGCCTGTAGGGTTTTTTTGTTTGCTTGTTTTCCTACAAAATGGAGGTTAATTATTCAGGAGTGAAAAAAAAACCAATGAGAGCCAGAAAATTCTTTAGCTTGATGAGGTAATAATATTACAGTTCTGACAGTAGCTTTTCTGTCTGTGAGAGCAGTGGTCTCCAGTTCGTGCAGTGAGCAGTGGGAGCTGTGCCCTGGTGCTTTTGTCAGGCTGCCCTGGCTCCCGGCTCCCAGCACCCTTTGTGTTTGAAGGCAGCCACCAAGTGTCCCTTCCCTCAATAAATTCAACACCTACAGTCTTTGTCATGTTCTGCAGACCTGTGATCTCTTCCATTGCTCTTTCATCATTTAGCTCCTTTGTAGAAAGTGTTGATCAGAGGAAAGTTTGCAGAATCCAGTGTGATTCTCGACTGAGAGTAAAAAATCAGTAAGTATGATTCCATGTATAGTTTTTCAATCAGTTATGCATTCACCATAGGGAAAAAAACCAAAACAAAACCACCCAAAAAAAACTAAACCAGAATGCATTAACTTGTAATTGATCTTAATAATGTTCTTAGTGAATTATATCTTATGTAATTATATGAGGAAGGGAAGAAACATCACAGTCATAAAGTCAGTGCTTCCAGTGTGTGATGGAAAGGAAGGATTCTTTAGTGGTCAAAATTATCTACTACCAATAGAATTATCTCCCACTGCACGAAGATAAAAGGCTGACTTCAAATGGCACAGCTTTGCTAAGGGCATAAAAATAATGTCCTAAATAAAAGTGGAATCAAGCTTGAGAAAAAGCACTGTTGAGGTGATGTTTGTGATTAGGAAGGTATTTGAAGTCTTCTCCAAGTTTGTTAAACAGTATCATGGTGGTACCTGGCCTGGCTAGGTTGCTCAAGAGTAAGTGCAGGTTTGGGTTTGGAAGCTGCAAATCGTAAGTGTCATCAGTGATGAAAGAATTAGGAAAAGATTGCTGCTATAATCTCATAGAAACGACCAGAAACTCAAAAGAATTTTTTTGAACAGTGATCACATACTAAATAACATTTTTATAGGCTCTAGTCTAACTGCCAGAAAATTATCATCCTTTCTGGCAGTTTTTTCCATTTGTCCTCATTGACCTACAGAAGCAGAATTTCCTAATTCTTTTCAAGTAGTTTATTTGACAAAAGTCAGAATTCACTCATCAAAAACGTAGGTACATAACAATAAAAACTGATCTACATTGTAGCAAAACCAGTAAATTAACAGGGCAAGTAAAGATGACATGGACTCTAAAACAGCACCAAAGGATAATTGTTTTTCTCTGTATATCATTTCATCTTGTCATCATGGACACAAGCTGTATTACACTTCAGAGGCTCAGATGGGAAGATTTGACTTCTGAGGTTTACTGGTGTAAGGATGCATTTTGAGTGTGTTTATCTCCTGTCTTTTTTTTTTTTTTCAACAGACCAGTGGCCTGCATGAATTTAATACCTGATGGTGTGTAACTAACTGGGCAGCTCAGTAACTTAGCAACATCAGCTAATGCTGATGCCAAAGAACAGTGTTGGCTTTCATCATTTTAAAATGCCAGCTGGTCCTTTAATAGTCTTTCTATATTTAGAGATTAATTGAAAATTGTATTTTAGCTTGTTGACCTAGGGTGGATTTCACCACCAGATTGTTTGATAAAGAATTTTGGAGGCTCACAGGTTTTTGACTGTAGACATTGATATAAGATTTAGGAAGGGCATTGTAATACCTATAAATCCCTGAGTGAGACATTTGGTGATGGAGAGTACAAAGAAACCTTCCTTGCTTCCAATTCACTGTAAGTGCACAAGCAAAACTGCCTGAATGTACAAAAGAAGTGGTAAACTGCATTCTCTGGGAATTATGATGTTTCCTTAATACTAGTAATGTCTGATAAATATATGCACATTTTGGATGTAAGTAAATTTGAAAATAAGTGACTATTATGAACAGATTCTCTTTGTGTTTTTATATGTATGCACACACAAAAGTAAAATATCAAGAATGTGTTTTTTGACAGAAATAATAAAATTATAGAAATGTGTACCTGGAATGCATCTCAATGGCATCTGCTGTCTTTTCACTGTGAGATCCATCTATAAACAGCAGCTTCTCCAGCTGAGTGTTTGTTTAGATGTTCCTAAAGTTAGGTAATAAAGGGAACTTTGTAACCTGTTAATCAACATCTTCTAGCGTTTAACTACTCCTGTGCTAGCATGAATCTCATCCATTGACTGTGTATATCCTAACGTGGTGTGAATTTTTGCTGCAAGTTAAGCTTTTGACATGTTTTTGATGCATATGTGGTAGATACAAGAGCAAAAGATATTGTTGCTATTTATTTGTTGAGGTTTTTTTTAACCTACCAAAAAAATGGCAATGTTATTTGACCTGGGTGAACAGAATTTTCTAACTTCAGTTATGAGTAATTTTATAAATCTCTTGGTGTTTTCCTTTCTGACCTGGATTCTCTGCAGTAGTTGGTGTACTTAGTGAATTATGGCCAAGATGGACAGAACCTTCTTGCTGAGAACCTTCACCGGTGTTTGTTGCAGCAGAATGTATTCTGTTCAATTTGTACATGAAACACCCCTGCTAATTTGTTCCCAGATGCTGTGTCCCAGTGTTCCTTTGTCACTTTCTTGTTTATATTTTGATTCGGGGTTAAACTAATCCTCAAGTCCTTTTCTGCAGTTTTCCTATTTTCTGGCACTTAGGGCCCCTTACATACTGAAATATTAATATCTTCTTTCTCTTGAGTGTGTTGCTTTTCAGCAGTGCTAGAGCTTCCTCATTTGCGGACATCTTTTAATTTCCTGTTTGAAATACTTGCTTTTCATGTCTCAAGGTTCTTAGGTTGTTGTACCAGCATGTCTCCCAACTTCAGTTCATGTGTGGATGGTTATCTCAGTGTGCCTCCACAGTAATGTATGGGTTCAGATGTGCACTTTCAGAATGAATTACGCAATTGTTTCCACACTGCTTTGATTCATCTTATGGAGCTTTGAGCTTGCAGACTGGATAACACTACACTGGAAGTGTGGTCCTACAGCATCTCTTAATGCTGTCTGGCTGTGGATGGGCATCTGAATCCATAGGCTCAGTCTAGAGCTAAATCTTATTTTTAAAAGATCCAACAAACAACCAGAAAACCAACAAAGCCCCCCACAGCCCACCTCAAAAAATGGAAACAAAATGGAATAAGCAAACAAAAACTCCAACACCAAAACCCCCAAATAAACAAACAAACAAACAGAACCCCACAAACAAACAAACCTTACCAAAGGAACCGTACTCCTGCAATGTGGATGGTGTGGATGCCAGCTTCCCAGCAGCATGTGTTCCCTTGGCAGCTCAGTTCTGGTTGGCCTGCACTGCCTGTGGGTGTAGACACTGTTGTCACAAACATGTTGTTTTGGTAAGCTGCACACACTCCCTATACTGATCTCACATAAGTTGTGTGAGTGGTAGAAACTCGTAGGTGGTAACTGGAGATTGGGGTGGTTCTGGTGCCACTCTGTGGTGTTCTGTGTGTTTCTACAGGTCATGCCTAGTTGAAGGACTTAAATTTATCTCATTTCTTTTTATTCTGATTTGCGTTCGTACCCTGGAACTGTTAATATTGTTGAGTAACTGGTCATAACTATTATTTTTTGAAAAAACCCAGAAGGCATTTTTTGTAGAGAAAATTGGAGAATTTTTTATGAGAGAAACTTTCCTACTATTTTGACATTGTGTTGCTAGAACAAGCTTTACTTGTCCCTCTTTGGCTTCAACCAGTATTGCCCATCTAGTTTAGTCCCTATGTGGTCCTCTTGCCACCCTGTAATAATTTGAAAGTCTCTGGTTCATTAGGGCTGCTTTTGGTAGTAGGTGTAACAGCTGTCATTTAAATGATTTTTTAATAAGTATGTAGGATGTTTCATGTTTGTAAATCTGCCAGTTATTAACACTTGCACGTGTTTTCTGGTTTCATTCTATTTCTTATTGTTCCTCAGAGGAATTGCTGTACAAATACTTCGAGAGAATTACTTTCTGTTGTGTTTATATGACACTGCTAAAAGGATTTATAAATTGGAAGCTGGCACTATGCAACTCAAGTCATGTTTAACTCAAGTTATAGCTGAAAATTACTCTGAATATTTAATAGTTTAAAAGTCTTCTGCTTTAATTTTAAAGGTATTTGATGCGCAACAGAGAACAAATTATAGCCCTTTACCGATGGATAAGTGGTATTGTAAGATCGTATATGTATACAGTTTGTCATTTTCAGGATAAGGAAAAATGAAGATTCAAATTTTCAGAGTGGTTTAGAAGTATTAATTATGTGATTTCCTTTCAGTGTTGAATCTTATTTTCTTCATCTGCTTTGAAAATTCTAGGCTAGTACTGTATTCCAGCTAATATCAAGGTATGGTATGTTAGTGATTTTTCTTTTTCATGTAAAATGTGGAGATGGATTTTAGGACTTAAAAATTACAAGGCATAACAGCATGCAGAAAGGCAGTTTACTTGCCTGCCTGAAGAAGCACTAAATGCATGGTAAACCCCATGTTTTTAGTTTCCAAATATTGATAGTGAGTTGTAGGAAAGCATTGCGATGTCCTGCACAGACTGACTCACTAAAATGCTCAGTATGAAGGCTTAGCTGAGGCTCAGGATTTCTTTAGTGTTACAAATACTTCCTGCAGACTGCAAAGTAAGGAAAGGTGAGCAATTGGGGGAAAAATTGTAATTGAGAGGTTGTATATTTGGGGAACACAAAATCCTGCAAGTGACTGATTTGAGAAAACTTCTCTTGCTGATTACCTGTCTTGGAGATCTTGAGGCAGAAAAAGGTTGGGTTTCTTTGGCTTACCCAAGATGTAAATCAATTTGAGTGGGCTTTTCAGGCCAGATTTAAGGAACTTAGTTCTTTTACTACTTACAGAATTGGTTGATAGACTAGAGAGTATTAAGAATGTGGCAAACTGCTTTTTCTTTGAATATTTGTGAACCAGCATCATTACATTTTTTACTTCCTGGGTTACAATTGCTAAATAGGACATTTGCTGCCAATTTCAAAATTGTACATATGATTTTATTAATTTTTTTGAGTACTCATAACCTTTCTGTCAGAAAGGGAGACAAGAACTTCAGTGAATGCAAGAGAACTGTGATATGGGAACATGTGTACCAGATACTGGCTTTTAACTCCCTTGTATTTCAGGAAAACATTTAAACAAAATTAATGACTTTATACAAGTTTGCTATCAGAGGGTTAGCAAAAAATCATGGATTCCAGAGAACAATGTATATAATGGGATTATAGAATGGCCTGGTTTGGAAGGGACCTTAAAGATCACCTTGTTCCAACCTCCCTGCCATGGGCAGGGACACCTTCCACTATCCCAGGGAGCTCCAAGCCCTGTCCAGCCTGGCCTTGGACCCCTCCAGGGGTGGGGCAGCCACAGCTTCCCTGGGCAGCCTGTGCCAGGGCCTCGCCTCCCTCACAATGAAGAGTTTCTACCTGATAGCTATGCTCAGCCTGCTCCCTGTCAGTTTGGGCATTTCATTTTGATAACCACTTTCTAAACCTGTGGTCTTCATAGTTAGTGGAAGGCCCAAAAAGATCCTAAAAATTTAAAAATGCCTCGTTATCTTTGAATACACAGTGGTTCAGCATTTTGACATGTAAAATAAGGTTTTGGAATGCGCTTTATTATGTTTAGTAATAACCTGGGTAGCAAACGTTGTGAACTTTTATCATATTTTCAGATATAGCAAGGGGTTATTTCTGTGTTTTAAGAGCAGCAACACAGTGATTATTTTCTTCTTCTGAGACAATAAAATGAGATGTTAATTTGGCAGGCAGCAGTGCAACGTTTCACTGAGCATGGTCTGCAGAACTGCTGGAACAGGAATGAGAGTTTTGCAGTCTGCATCACTTGACATCAATTACTCCTCTGTGAATTGTGCATTCTGCCATGCAGCTTCTCTCTTGCTTCTCCCTAGTTTCCCTGATCATTCAGACACATTTTCTGAAGTTTTCAGAATATATCTGCATAAGACATAGCATAGCTATCACGCTGAATTTTCAGCTTTAAATGTTCAGCTACACAACAGAATATTTTTAATTTTGCTAGTTATTTTTATATCTCAAGTGCATTATTTCTTTTTTGGCTGCTTGCTAGAAAAAATACACATTTGGCTGCACTTATATTAATAGTTATAATATTGCATTTACTTTTAATTATGTTTTTAAGTTGTGTTTTCATTATATTTTTCTGACTTTACTGCTTAAGTTTTTTGACTTCATTGCTCTGACCCTTTCTTTTCCATATCCCATTTCCCCAGTCCCTGCCTGCTTCAGGGCTCCCTCTTCAGCAGTTATCTGCTTTTACTCTTTCTCTGTGTGTGTGAGAATTTAAAATCTAACAAAAAACTACCAAAACAAAACCAAACCCCACTGGGACTCGACAATGCTGGATATCTCCTGTCTTGGTAATCCTCTTGATTCTGTTGCTAATTTCCATGGCTCGAAATGGGAAGCGGGATAGGAAGTCTAGGGGGAAGAGACAGGACAGATTTTGCCTTCTTTTTTTTCTTGTTATGAACAGCAGTAACAATTTTGCTGCCTCTCCTGCAGTTTTGTTGTGCTCTGAACACGACTGTTCTGCAAAATAATCAATAATACTCCTCAGTACTGTTCCTTATGAAGCTGTATTGGGTTTCTAGAACAAGCTGGCTTTGAGGTCTTTCTGTAAACTAAAGACTGAAAAAATGAGGCATGTTTGTCTGTGTTTTTTACTTGTTGTGGTTAAAGAAGTCCTGGGTCCATCAAAGCAGTTATTAGCATTGTGAAAAGGTGATGAATACAATTAAAACACAAGTGAAGGTCCATCTATCACCACCAAATTTCTGTGGCAGTGTCCACAGGAGCGTTATCAGTATAGAGGGTTATCAGGACAGAGCACAGTTTTGGGTAACTATAGCTGGGATGAATTATTAACCTATAAAGGTGTCTTTTCTGAAATTATTTTGAAAAATTGCTGTAGAACTTGTTTATTACAACATATTACAAGCAGAATCTGACATGCTGTATAAGAAAAAATGTGTTCTGAGTTCATTAAATTTTGCAGCATTACAGTGAATTAGCAAAGAACTGTCTTAATTTGCAGAGAGTGAAGCATGAGAAGGTGAGATGACCTACTTAAGTGGGAAAGATTTGTGCTTTTCAGGATCAGCAAACCTACTATTTGCAAAAAGACCCAAGCTTTCCAGCTTTTTCTTTTGGGTTTTTCTCTGATTCAGTTACCTTTTTTTCTCTTCACATCATTTAGACTTTCCTTAGGTGATGTCTTTAGTCATTAGTTGTCTGTTTGTAACCCTATGGAAAAAATTGCACGGCATTTTGGTATGTGGTACTGATCTTGCCATTACCAGGTTAGTGCTGTGTGGTGTTATGAAGAGTCTGCACTGTCTGGGAACACTTTTACAATGAGTGGGAAGAAAATTCTGAAGGAAGTGGGATGAGAAGACATAGATGAAAGTTCCTTTATATACTGAAACACAAAAAGGACTGGGAATATGATGATTTCTTTCTACTCCAGGATACAAAAGTAGTGTCATTTTAAGAGAGTAATTTTTTACTAGAATTATTTATCGAGAGAATTGTTAAAATGAAAAAGATTGCCAATCCACATTAATACTAACTGAATGCTGGATATCATTGTCTTGTTTCTGACAGCCCTCGTACTTCCTTACTATTCAGGTTCTTCCTTCCTCTTTCTTTAAGGAGTATTTAGTGAAGCAGAAACCGTGACTAATTGATGATGTCCATGCCATCTTAGAGATCAAACTGAATTTCTGTTATAATTCCCAGTTTCTGTGTGTCCCAGGTCTCTTCTACTGATCCTTTTGACTCCAGAATCAGCAAGTGTGTTTTCTTTGGTCTTTCGTATCCTGATCTCTTTATCTGGGATAATCTTGTATCTGGTCCTGCTGCTGAGAAGTGCTGATGTTGCTGGCCTGGCTTAGGATAACAGGGCTCTGAATCCATGCAGAATCCATACTGTCCATCTCTGATTTAGCTTCTCAGCTGGGACTCAGGTGACTGCGAGCAGTTTGGGTTGCTGTGGAATGTTCTGGGTCCTTTAAAGTGATTTTGCACTGAGAGACACTTAAAATTTCCTAATGTTCCACTGGCACTCTGTCAGGGTTTCATCAAGACTGACATTTTCCAGGTCTAGTGCTTTGGTGCAATTCACTCCTGTTTTGGTTATTTGTTCTTGCAGAATGAGTCACTTGATATTCAGGACTGTCTTGTATTCAGGCCAACTTAGCACTTGTCACCTTTGCTAAATGCACTTAACAAAAACTAAATCCAAATGCCAAACGATGCCTGTGCACCCATGGACTGCTTTGAGGCTCATTTATTGGAGTTTTCTGTAGTCTCACTTTTGCACTTTATAAGAGCTGGATGAGTTTTTAAAAAACTGATTTAGAGTTTAGTTTGCTTTACAGTTGCTGTGTTTTATTCCTGCACCAGGATAATTTCCCTGGGACCTTGTCAGTGTGCTGTGTAAATAAAGGTGGGTTCTGAGGGGGAAATATCTCAGAGTAATGTATTGGACAAGTCACTCATTTTCTGGCTCTCAGATGATGTTGATGAAGCCTGTTTGTTAGGATCTCTGCTCTGCTTTCTATAGAGATCTACATTTTTGTTTTTATTTGGAAAGGAATGTGACAGTAGTTGTATACAATTTGACAAAAAGTCAGCAAAAGTTTTTGGTCAGATGAAGAACTTCATTTTACTGATCTGAGCTCAGAAGTTCCTCTTGTTTCTGAAGCTTTCTAGTTTTAGATTTGGTCATAGTATTTTTATTGGTGTAGAAATATTTTCCCTGGAAGTATTAGTTAAGTTCCTCGTTTTGATGTTTCATTTAATTATGAAAAGAATATTGTAGTTGTGAATGAGTTTACTTTCACTGTGAGAACACTGCTGTCACCTGTGTTCCCTAGAGAAAAAGACTTCTGAAAAATTCATTCTGTTGATACTACTAAGTTACCCTAAAATCAATCAAGTAAAAGATGGCTTTTTCCTTTGTTAAAGTTTACATAAAATAAGTAAAAGCATTTGTTGTTGTTGTTTTTGTATGGTAATTAGATTTTTTTGCAAGCATTTAAAAATTTTAAACAACTGTGATTTAAAAGTGATAACATTTCTTGGCCATATTTGATGGCTTGCAAATTAACTTTAATGTTATTTGGATTGTATTTTTAGGCTGAAACAAGAAAAAACAATGTTTTCCTTTAGTTAGAACAGTACATTTATGATGGTATCTGTTATATCCTTTATTTTTTCCTTCAATATGAACTTTTATGTGCTAGGGCTAATTCAGGTTTAAAGCATTCTTCTTTTTCTTTTGAAATGTGAATAATTTAAAGGAAATTATCTAATATTCAGGAAATCATCCTTTAGTTTCATGAATTTTTATTCCTCATCTATTTGTAAGGTACCGTTTTGATAGTTATATTCACATTGAAGATGTCACTGAAATTTTCATTTTGCATGATAGAAGAGATAAAGGCAGTGGCAGAAAGCAGAAGCCTCATTTGTGCATTTGTGTGTTACTTTTTGCAACTTTAATAAAATCATGCTGCACTAAGTTGAAGGGAGAAATATTCATGCCTTTGTTGCTTAGGAGAGGAGAAAGTTGAGCAATGATTTCACAGACAAATGAAGAGATGTGTGTTGTTCTGTACACCCTGTGCACTCTCTGTTTCACTCCATCCGTGGTGGCAGTGCAGAGTCTCTTCAGACTGAAAGCCAGACTGAAAGCATGGAAAGCAAAGCCATTTGTACTAGGAGCTGTCACTGAAGTGTCTCACATAAACAGGATATGCTTTTCTTTTCTTCTTTTGGTCTTGGGAAAACTTGAGAGGAATTTTCCTAGAGGAAAAAAAAATATTAAAAAACAGTTCTTAGTTTGAGGAGTTCCTTTGCCTATGAGAAAAAAAAGTCATTAGAGAAATTCCTAACTATTGCTGATAAAGCTTGCTGGTAAGTAATCTCTAAAAGGAAATCACACGTTTGTTTTGGTGCTTTTGGTTTTTTGTTGTGGGTTTGGGTTTGAGTTTGTTTGGTAAGTAGAAAGACTCAAGGTGTGTGCCAAGTAAATCTGGTCTCATTGTCTTGTGATCCTCTCTATTGTAAAAAGATTTTTATATTGCTGCTCTACCAGTTTAGTGGTTCTATGCAGTAGCACTAAAAGTTCGATGTGATAATGTCCCAAATGCCAATTTTTAGTTTGCCTGTTCATTTAAAATATGGCCACACACTGAACTGTTGGCCCACTTTAGAGGAGAGGACCTGGAGCAGGGAGTGGCTGACTTGACCCCATGATAGCAGGGACACGGTGACAGGGGACAGACACTTTAAACTGATCTTCTGAATCCTGTGTTTGTGCTTTAGGCAGGAGACAACTTGAGTTACAAGTGAGTTGTGACAAGCATGGGGTGTAATAGTGAAAAAACGGCACCTGTGCAGTTATTTGTGGAATGCTCAAAGAAGAGTCAGTTTCATTTCTGTCATAAAAATGATTCCAAGAAAATTTAGCAAAAAATATAAATACTGAAGAAGGTACACCAAATTGCAGTAGGTATTAGATGTTAGAAGTAACAGTAACTTTGACATTGTTGATATCTTCTGCTTGTTTTTATGTAAGCATGGTGATACCAAAAAAAAAATCCATTTTCAGATGCTTTTCTAGTTATAAATTTGTGATGTGTTTTTTGTAATAGTGCATATGACTTTGAGGTGAAAAATAAATAAAACTAAGGTTTGTTTTCTGCTGTCCTAGCATCACTGCCCTGCACCTGGTGGCTATGTATAAGCTACACAGAAATAGTACTAGACTATTTTGGTGGAGTTTACACAATTGATTATATTGGTTGCTGTAAAGTCAGTTCTTAAGTGTGAAGAACCATGATTTTACTATAAGTCAAAAGGAGCAATACCTATAAATGTTTCTGAAAGTGCAAAATGTATAGGGAATTGGGTGTAGCTGTGTGCTTTTGCCCTTTTTCATGGGTAATGAAATACTAGGAAGCTTGAATTGGTTATGGGCTTAGAATGTACATGCTGCAGAAAGGGAGAATTTTTATTTTTCATGCTTACTTTATTCATTTTTTTCCCCACTTGTCTGTCCTGTTGTTTGTATTTATATCTTCTTTGAACTGTTTGACCCAACAAGCAGCTAAGGGAGGAGGAGGGGAAAGAGAAGACGGGGTGTACTGGCTTCATAGGCATTTCATTTCTGGTGCCTGTGTGGTCTGTGTGCTGTGGCTGCATCTCCTTGGTCTCTGCCTGTAGCCATCCAGTCACCTGAGCTGTGTGGGGACCCCTGCACACCCTGTGTCACCTGAGCTGTGTGGGTACCCCTGCACACCCTGTGTCACCTGAGCTGTGCACACACAGTGCACACCCTGTGTCACCTGAGCTGTGTGGGTACCCCTGCACACCCTGTGTCACCTGAGCTGTGCACACACAGTGCACACACTCTTGCACATGCAGGTACATGAGTTTGAGACTCACCTTCTGCGGTGGTTTGGTTTGTGTGAGGAGAGGAAGAGAGTTTCAGCTCCAGATTCTTGGTGTAGATGGCAAGCGTGAGCTATCTCAGATAGCTGAGGCTGTTCTGAGCTGGGATCCCATAGATACCTATATATAGAAAATCTATGGGAGCTATAGGAAGACTGAATCTCCTCTCTTCTTGTCCTTCCTGTCAGCTTCCTTGATACTTGCATTGATTTTTTTTCCTATT